>JAANYP010003273.1:82517-355143 GCA_020465985.1 Centrapalus pauciflorus | reverse complement strand
AACAAGTTAGAATTTTTGTCTGTGTGCCTTGATCATAAAAGTATGTCTATGTCTGAGTCACGTAAGATAATTTCCTGATAAATAAAAAGGCCAAGGGATATTCCGAAATGTAGAATATTTAACAGGGTAAAATACCAACAATCGGCTAAATGGGTATGTCACGACAAACAATCAAAGGAATTCAAAAAATTCCTAAGTGTGCAAGTTTAAGTACTGAAAGTTAGTATCGGACATCGCTATCTGATTGAACCTTTCTTAGACTATACTCATCAAAAATATGTTGTTAAGTATTTAGCTTAGATTGTAAATTTTTTTCTTAAGTCTAGATTAAATTTTTGGTCAAAATTTTATTTTACTTTATTTTATTTTATTTTTACCTTAGTTTATTTTATTTTATTTTAGTTTAGTTTAATTTTTACTTAGGTAAAAGGTCAAAAGTTACTGAGGGTGCATTCAAAGTTGAATAAAATAAACATTGCGTGAAATATCTGTTGCTTAGGGTAAAAGAGTTGGCATAGTTTATCTGGTTACAACATACCGTAGAAAAAAGTTGGAAAAGTTGAACTTATTTCAAAATTTTCGAAATTTTTCTAAGTGTTGGAGGTTTCGAATCTAAGACAGACTCGAATAAGGAGTACTTCGAATCTCTCAGTAGATTCGAATCTATGCTTAGATTCGAGGGTTGGTGGTATAAATAGGTTAACAGTGAAGTCATTTAATACTTACTGTTGTCGAATCTATACTCTCGAATCTATATTGGCGATTTCGAATCTGTTCTCGAGTCTACCGTTTCTCTCCTAAACGACATTTTGTCGACTTTGAATACTGTGTGTTCGATTCTACAGACACTTCTAGATATAATCAACCAGATTGTACAAGATTTGTGTAGTTTTATACACAATTTTAAGCTAAAACATAAAATATTGAAGTTTTATGGGTCAAAATAGGGTTTTTGCTAAATAACTAAGTTTGGACCTATAAAAGATCAAATTAAAGACATAAATCAATGATTAGAACCTAGTTGAACTAATGTATGTGATTTACCAAGTTCAAAAAGGTTAAAATCTTGGGTTTTTGTTGAAAAATAAACCGTCGGGGCTTCGAGTCTATTCCAGGACCTTCGAATCTGTTCATGGGTTTCTCGAATCTGTCATTAGATTCGGGATGACCATGAGATTCGAATCTGTCCATTAGACTCGAAAAAGGACTCTTCGAATCTGTCCATTACACTCGAATATGGACACTTCGAATCTGTTACCTTCGAATCTGTACTTTATTTACTTTGTTTAATTTAAATTTTATTAAACTTGTGGAAATTTAATTGTGTTAGATTTTGTATTTAATCAAGTACAAAATAAAACAAATTTTGAATTTAAACAAGTTTATTGATTTTTAATGAGTCTAACAGTTTTATTTATTGTGCAGATATGGCAGTTCGCGCTTTTGTCCCAAAGCATAATATGGTCCTTAATCCAGATAATAATATCCCTGAGGCGTAGGGTTTTCGCGAAGTTTTAGATTTCCTAGCTGAGTCTAGGATTAGCTATGCTTTGTATCATAACATTCCAATTGAAATTTCATATGTACGCCAGTTTTATGATCATTTACAGGTGGACTGTACTGTCACCCCGACAGTTATCAGAACCAGAATCGCTGGCCAACCTCTAGTCTTCTCAGCAGATACGTTGCGCCAAGTGCTACAGTTGGGTTCACAGGAACAAGAAGACGGGCCTATAGACTTTCCATTGAGTATTAGGCAAGCCGCGTTTCTGAGAATGGGCTATAGTCTGGACGTTACGAAATCATCTTATATGAAAAGTGGATTGATAGGGCAGTGGCGATTTCTGGTCCACGTGTTCATGGTTTGTTTTGCGCCAAAGAAGGCTGGTTTTGATTACATCGTCTCAAAGATCCAATCAGGGGTGATTGCGATGGTGTATAATAGGAAGTTCAGCTTCTCGCAGTTGTTTTTCTCGGAATTCATCCATCAGATTACAGCTCCTGACAGAGAAAGATTCCTTCTGTATCCAAGATTTGTGATGATGTTGATAAGGCACTTCTTGCCGAATTTGCCACAATCAGATGATTCCTTGAGCGTGAATATTATGGATAAGCGCATCTTTTCTGATTGTTCCTCACATCGAGGAAGGTTAGCGGTTCCGGTGGCGCGTCCATTATTTGGAGCAATTGTAGACAGGGAATTTCAAGCCCCAGGTGATGCCAACTGGGCAGGGGTAGTTGATATTCAACAGCAACAGCAACAGCAACAGCAACCGCAACGCCAACAACAGCCGCGTGCTAGGCCGCGTGATCCACGACGCCAACAGCAACAACCTGCTAGTCAAATTCAGGCATCCAGGCCTTCAACAAGTGAACAACCACAGGCACAAGAAGCAGGGACTTCAGGTGCAGTCCCCGAATCTGAGCAGATTGCTCAGACCTTGGAGGAAATATGGTCTTCTGGTCCTAATGCAAATGAAGATGTGGCAGCAGCATTAGTGGGTGAGCTGCTTAGTCCGCCTGGAGATGAAGATGATATATTTCGTGATGTTGACGAATACGAACCAGAAAGGGCAGATGACACAATTATATCTTCAGAATCTGAATCAGATTCAGAGGAAGTTCCTGCAGCTGCAGTTCCTGAAGTTCAAATTGGAACTTATGGTTCGCGATTGATTGTCAATGAAGGTGGTTCGAGGAGGCGAGAGGCCAGGGAATCGGAGGAGTCAGATTTTGAAGAAGATGAGACTGCTCAGTTGGTGACAAGGCAACGGGCCAAACGTCACAGGTTTATGCAGGGGACTTCATCAGAGTCCGATGCACAACCTCAGCCTCAAACCCAAACCCAACCCCAAGTTACAGCTCCACCATCACCGCCACCTCAGCAACATGAACCCTACATTCCCCAACCATTCAATCCTGCTCCCATTCAGTCCATCCCTTCTACATCAGCAGCCTATACCGACAATCAACGAATCATGCAACTCAAGAGTCGTGTCGACTTTCAGAACGTTCAAATCATAACTCTCACAAAAGCAGTCGGTGAACTCCAAGAGCATAACTCTAATCTTGATAAGGAGAATGCAGAACTGAGAAAGATTGTTGAAAGTGTTAGAGACGAAAACACGGGGATTAAATCGTTGGTTGCTGATCAATCGTCTGAAATCCGAGCAATGCGGTCCCTCCTAGAGCAACTTATGAAAAATCTACAAACTCAGGGGGAGACGAGTTGTAAAGATCAGGAAGTACAGCGAAAAGATGATGATAATGAAGGCAATGATCCCGGTGCGAATAAAGAGATTGAGTCTGTAGATTTTCCTGCAGCTCAAGTTATACAAGTTCAGGGGGAGCCTAGTCAAGGCGAAGGAGAAAGGGGTGAAGCTATTTCATCTAAACAGCCTTCAGACTTTGAGATCAGTGAGATGATTGAAGCACTCATGGATCTCGATGATGATCCACTGGATGGAGGTTTTGATTATGAAGATGAAGAGCTTGAAGAAGGAGAGTTTATTCCGGAAGAGATAGTAGATTGGCAACCTGAAGATGAAGTAGTAGCTGATGAGGATGATGAAGCTGACGAAATAGTTGTACAGCAGAATCCTATCACTGACACTTATATGATAGATGGAAATAGAATTGTCGATGTTGACATAGTGAATGCTGCCTTGAATCCTAAGTCATCGACTGAAGAACCAGCAAGAGAGCTAAGTAACGAAGAAAAAAGGAAGCTATGGTTCAGAGCCGAAGAGAAGGAGTTAGCAATTAGGAGATCAATGAAAGTGCCTGGTACAGGGAAGCTATCTGAGCGAATCTTAAGTTGGTTCTTTGACAGAGATCTTCAACTTTTTATAATTAAAAGAAAAGACGGGCTTCAGTACATAAGGCGAACATTGAAAGCATTCAACACCCTTCCAAAGATTGAAATCACAGCACTTGCATGGAAAGATCTGATAAATATTGGTGATGATCCTTATGCGAATGTAATTGAAAGAATAATAAGAAAGGAGGGGAGATCTAGGAAGTTTGAACGGTTGAGTCCAAGGTTCGGAAGAAGAGTCGAGGATAAGTCACGTATAGATCCTCTTACAGGCCGACCTTGGATGAGGATTCAGTACAAACCAGTGAAATGCCTGAGGAAGGTACCTCTGAAGAAAATGCCACAGAATGTTTTGCGAAATCTACATTGGTGGTATGCTGATACAGAGACCGCGGAAGCAGTCATGGAAGATTTTGAAGAAAAGGTCATCCTTAGAGTCTATGACCCGCTTCACCTGGTGAACCTATCTAAAGAAGACCTGCAGATTTTGTATAACTGTAAGATTTCCAGTGACGCACATATGGATACTGAGGCTAGTAAGTATGAAAATGTGGTCAAGGTTTGCGTCGAGAAAGGTCTGTATGCTGGTAGTGTTTTGAATCAATAATAAACCATGTTCTTAAATCAAATGTGTGAATTATTAGAAGCTATCGTCAAGGGGGAGTCTGTTGGTACATCCCGTGTGACGATAGCAGTCTAAGTTGTCTTACATTGTGATTTAGCATATGTTTGTTATATATATATTATGTATGATTGATGATTATCAGTGTTTGTATGTTTGAACTTGATGTAACGTATTACAAGAAGTTCAAACATAAAGTTCAAAGATAAAATCAGTCATAAGGTAATATCATAAGTTTCAAACACTTAGTTGTATATGTCAAAGGCTAGATTCGAATTGCATAAGAGGATACATTCGAATCTGTGATAGATTCGAATGAGACCTTAGATTCGAATATAGGATAGATTCGAGACTGTCATGTTGGACAGACTCGAATGGGCCTTGGGCCAGATTCGAGTCTGACCCACATCAGATTCGAATCAGGGTCTATAATTAGGGATAGACTCGAATAATTAGTAGACTTTTTGCAGAATTCGTGAGGAATTAAGCAAAGGGCGATCTCGAGTTTATCAGCTAGGTGAGTGCCGTTTCGGAGAGAATTAGTACGTAGGATCGTTCGTGTGTCGTTCGTTCAGCGTCTAATAGTCTCCGTGTTCCGTTGGTTGAGAGTTGTCCGTCTAACCGTCAACGAGGATTCCGCACTCGTTCACGGATCCGCGTCTAGATAGATCTTGCAGTGGTAGACCTTACACTTAAGCAACTAGTCTTGCCTTATTTCTAATGACATGACCTTGCTCATCCATCTTGTTCCTGAAAACCCATTTGGTGCCAATTATAGTTTTACCTTTAGGAGCAGGGACCAACTTCCATACTTTGTTTCTTTCAAACTGATTGAGTTCTTCTTGCATGGCAGTGATCCAATTGGCATCTTTAAGTGCTTCATCAACTTTCTTTGGCTCCATCAGGGACACAAAGCTAGAAAACATACAAAAGTTTCCTAAGCTGTCCCATATTGTTTGCACCCCTTTGCTAATGTGACCAATTAATTGATCATTTGGGTGACACCTGATCCACTTAGGATCTTGCTTCAATGAGGATTCTCCTGATTTATTTGCATCTTCAACAGGTCCTGTTGAGCAGTTCTCAAGATTTTCAGATACACAGATATCTTGAGCCTGTTCACTTGTTGAGCATGACTCTCCATTGTTGAACACATCAACAGAGGATCTAAGAAAATCAGCATTGATTGGTTCAGGACATGAGGTTGTAACCAAGTCAGTACACTTATTCACACAGGTGTATCAACATAATCATCATCACGCCCATCATGATTAGCAGGTTCCACTCTGGATGTAGTGGAAGCTTTTGAGTCCTTTTCTTCACTGATGGAATGCATAAGATCATCAAAGCCGAATTCTCCTTAAACTGATTCAGGAACAGCATTGGTGGAGGCACTCCTGGACTCTTCAAAGGTGACATTGATAGATTCATCTATCACCTTTGTCTTGTTGTTGTATACTCTGTAGGCTTTGGAGATAGCAAAATATCCAACAAACACACCTTCATCAGCTTTGGGTTCAAACCTTTCCAGCTGGTCCCTTTGATTCAGAATAAAGCAAGGACATCCAAACACATGGAAATAGCTAATGTTTGGCCTCCTCCCTTTGAGCAGTTTATAGGGAGTCTTGTTGAACCTTTTCACCACTAAGGATCTATTTTGGATGAAGCAAGCAGTGTTGACAGCCTCAGCCCAGAATGATGAAGGTAAACCTGATGCACACAGCATGGTTTTAGAAGCTTCAATGAGGGTTCTGTTTTCCCTTTCAGCAACTCCATTTTGTTGAGGAGTTCTTACTCCTGAAAAGTTCTGTGAGATCCCTCTTTCTTCACAGAAGTCCTCAAGAGTACTGTTTCTGAATTCAGTACCATGATCACTTCTAAGTTGCTTCACTTGAGCAGAGTTCAGCATTTCCATCTTCTTGATAAATCCAATGATTTCTCTAGCAGCCTCTCCTTTGCTCTTCAGAAAGATCACCCATGTAAACCTGGAGAACTCATCAACCATTACTAGAGTGTATCTTCTTCCTCCTAGACTTGGGATATTGACTGGTCCAAACAAGTCCATGTGGATTAAGAAGAGAGGAGTTTCAATAGAAAAATTATGTTTGGATTCAAAAGATGATTTTCTCTGCTTGCCTTTCTCACAAGCTGTGCATAGTTTATCCTTAACAAAGGTTATAGAAGGCAAACTTGTTACCAACTCTTTCTTACAGAGTTTGTTGATATTCTTGAAGTTCAGGTTTGATAGCCTTTTGTGTCATAACCAATTCAAGTCTGCATTGCTTCTTGAGTGAAAGCATGTTTCAGTTGTTGGATCAACAGATTTCATGTCCACAACATATACACCTTTCTTTCGTTGTGCACACAGCACAAATTTGCCTTGGGGATCCAATATGTAACCCAGGTGCTCATCAAAGTTAACCTTGTAGCCAGCATCACACAGTTGACTTATGCTAACAAGATTATGTTTCAGCCCAACCACATAGGCTACTCTTTTGAACACTGCACCACCAGCTTTAAGAGTTCCATATCCATCAGTGGATCCCTGTACATTGTCACCAAATGTGACTTTTGGCCCTTTTCCAGGCCTGAGATCACTCAGCAGGTCCTTACAACCTGTCATGTGTCCTGAGCAGCCACTGTCCAAGTACCAAACCTAGGATGGTTGTTTTTCCTGCAGAGTGTCAAAGGAAAATATTAGTTATTTTTAGGGGAACTCATCATAGGGATGAGTTCTCCTACTTCATCAACATTTGTTGATAGATAAGTGATATCTACACTAATATTTCCTATTTGGATAGTATCAGCTTGAATACTATCCTCATTGACTATGTTACTTCCAACACTGCTTGTTTTTGCAATGATGGAACTAGAAGAGTCAATAGTCCTCATGTCCTTAGTTTCAGGACAGTCTTTGGCCATATGTGTCTACATTCCACACTTATAGCATTTTCTCTTTTTAGCCTTTTTGGAAGAAGAACTTCTATAAACACATTATGAATTATTTCTTTTGATTTTATCAGCAGCTTTAGCAAACTTATTACTATTTTTTGATGAATCAACAGCTTGGGTGGAAGGCACAATGGCAACAGCTTTGCCTGTATCTTCTTTCCTCTTTTTAGGAGGGCAGATGTCAAACACAGGAAGTTTGACTGGCCTTTGACCTTCCACATGTTTAGGAAACTTATTCCCAAATTTCTTAGGTTGAGCACTGGCTTTGCCTTTGCCCCTATTGAGATGTGATTGATGCTGCCTATCAACATAATCACTGCTTTTGGTTTTGAAAGACTTACCTTCATTTATAACCAATTTTCCACTATGATTGAAAAACATATTTGAAACCACAGCAGATTTGCTTTCAACGTGAGACTTACCCCTGTTGAAAGCAGGTTGCTTACCTTTTGAAAACTTTTTCTCAAAATGGTTAGCATCAAAAGGATTGACAAGTTTCTTACCATCAGCTTTAGACCCAGAGCCTGTTTTATCAACAGATTTAGAGTCCACAACTGCAGTTTGAGCTTGTTTTCCTTTCTTTTGCTTGTGTGAACCAGCAGAGCACTTAGCAGGCTGATTTGATGGAGAACACATTCCATCATCAGCTTTTGGAGCTTTTTCACACAAGCTGTCAGTATTTTGAGGCCTGACAAACCTGTTTGTTGAGACCAGCTTACCATTTACTTTTTGAATGAAAGTGTTAGGAAGCTCACCAAGAGTGGATAAGTCATCCTTCAGATTATTTATCTCAACAATAGAAGCTGCTTTGTCAAGATCCCCTCTAGGATAGGCTTGGATTTGTGCAGGGATCTGTTGACTGATGCAATGGCTGACTTTTTGTGCAGATTGGCACCAAGAGTCAACTATCTTTTGAAGCTTTGCATGTTTTATGTCTGTCTCTCTCTTTTCTTCTAGTAAAATGGAGTTGATGTGTTTTAATTCATCAAGCTCAGTTTCTAACTTATGGAAACTGTCCAGTTTACTAATTTTTATGTCAAGATCAGTTTTAAGCTTAGAGATTTCAGACAATAAAACATTGTGCTTCTCAACAGCAGCTTTTAAATCAACAAGCATATATTCAAACATTTTTACTTTTTCATCAGAACTGTAAGCCATAAAGTTTTGTACCTTGTACATCATTGTGGGATTCCAGTTCTCTAAGCTGCCGAAGGCTTCTGCTTCAGCCAGGTCTTGTTTGAAGTTGCTAGTTGATGGGACATCCATGTTGGCCATCAGACAGTTATTGTCTTCTTCATCTAAGGATGAATAAGACTCCTCCCAATCACATGTCTCAGCCATGAGTCCCTTTTGTTTGTTGGAAGCCACTGAGTTTTCCAACTTTTTCAGCTTAGCCATGGCCATAAGGTACTTAACCATGTAGCCATCGTCCCTGTTTGTCTTGAATGGTTTAGATGACTGACCAACAGCTTTAGACACACAGTCAGCAGCTATGTGGCCAGTCTTGCCACATTTAAAGCACTCAGCCTTAGATTTATCAAATGCCTTCTTTTTGACAGCATTTGAGTTCCCCTACAGCATTCTTCTATCAAACCTTTTCTTGTTGAACTTTTTGACAAGCATTGCAATCATTTGCTCATCATCAAGTTCAGCAAGATCTTCACAGTCTTCCTCTTCAGACATCTGTTCCCTTTCATCATCAGCCTGTTGATCAGGTTGTGTGAACACATCACATACCTGAACAACAGGTTGTCTCACGCTGG
Organism: Centrapalus pauciflorus; assembly: GCA_020465985.1. Lineage (NCBI taxonomy): Eukaryota > Viridiplantae > Streptophyta > Magnoliopsida > Asterales > Asteraceae > Centrapalus > Centrapalus pauciflorus. Next base: position 345,989 of record JAANYP010003273.1, on the reverse strand, counting down.
CCACTAAGGCAGCACCTCTCTTGGACATTTCCAAGGCATTTCTCTTCTGTTGCCTTGACTGCTCATCATCCAGTAGGGATCCATACAAGTTTGAATGATCCATACCTTGTTCACCAGAGTTAGGTTATCATTTGTGATCCCAACAACTATGAGATCATTGAACCTGGTGTAGGTTTCTGTGAGAGACTCATTTGGTTTTGCAAAGAAGATTAGATACTGTCTAACAAGTTTGTTAAGCATGTTATCCAGTGTGATAGTGGGACCGTCATAGACAGTATACAAAGTATCCCATATCTCCTTGGCAGTCTTCACTTTCTCAACCTGTTTGAACACATCACCAGGAAGAGAAATGACCAGGTTATTCATGGCTTTTGCATCAAGGGCAACCATCCTTTTGTCTTCATCAGACCATTGAGCTTTGGCCTTCTCAAAGGTTCTGATCTCAAGGGCAGCTCCTTCAACAGTAGGAGTGATTGTAGTAACAGAAGTTGGCACATAGGGACCTTCCATTACTATCTCTGGCAGTTGTACATCCAGATTCTCTAAATAGAGCATCATTCTGCACTTTCAACCAGAGAAGTTTTGATGATTGAACTTTGGGGGTTTGACCATTGAACCATTGTCATAGTAAGAGGAGGAACAGGCAGCACTGTTATCCATGGGAAAGTAGGGATAATGAGAGATCTAGAGTTGACACACACTCTAACTTGCTCTGATACCAGTTGTAGGTCCCAAAAGGTTTCCCTAGTGTATCGTTCTAAGCTGTAGAGGGGGGGTGAATACAACAATTTAAAAACTCAACACTCTTTTTTCAATGTTTGTGTATATTATTAACAAATGTTAAGTACAAACAAGCCTGAACTGCGAAAAGGTTCAAGCTGAGATGACAGATACAACAGTTGTTCAACTAATCTAAGACACACTCAGACTAGATACAATGACTACACTCACTTAGATGCACTCACTGATTTTACAAGACACAGATGGACAGCTTGGACAAAAACAGCTTAGACGCACTCTACTGTTTTATTCAAGCAGACTTGCATGCATGGAATAACACACTTCAATGCATGATCTGATTTCCACTCTTGGCTCTTACTTTTCAATCATTAGAAGCTTCCTTTAATACTCTCACTGAGAATCTCAGAGAAGCTTCTTCATTGGACGGTGAGATAGTGGAATGTCTTTCCAAAAAAACAAGACACCTTTTCTTCACATTCTGATAAAGCATGTTTGTCTTCATATGGCAGAATATTTGTCTTTTTCTTTTTGTCACTGTTGTATAAGGCTTTAACCAAAAGAGGAATATCAACCTTGCATCTTTCTTCTTTTGTTAAAGCCATTTTGATATAAAAAAAGGTCTGTCACCCTTTTCAGATATCTGTTTTTCTTCATGTAACAGAACAGCGTAGGCAGGTTTTGCAGTTCAGTTTTTCACTTTGTCTTCGACTTGTAAACTGATCTTGTGGTAAAAAACAATACATGAGGACTTTGGAAACATATTCCATAAAGTGTTTAGCATGTTCACAAAGAACGGGTTTTCTGTTCACAAAGAACAGAACACTTGTAAACTGTCCAATCTGCTGAACAGAATAGAGCAGCGTAGATAGTTTATGTCCAGCCTGTTCAGTAGACAGAGCAGCTTGGACAAACTGCCTTTGTTGCAACGAATGCAACATGGTAAACAGTTTTGGCTGATATTGCAAATCACTTTTCAGGTTTCAATAAGGCATAAACATGCCTTAAATTATACCTTCAAGTGCATCAAACAGGTTTGATTAAAAATCTCCCCCTCAGATGTAGAGCAGGTTTGACTGAGGCCATTTTGTGCCTAACATATCTAAAGATTCTCTTAACAGCAAACAGATGTGAATCATTTGGAGCACATTGAAACCTGGCACAAACACAAACAGCAATCATGATATCAGGTCTAGAAGATGTGAGATACATTAGTGAACCTATCAAATATCTGTATAAATGAATATCCACATCCACTCCTTCTTTATCTGCATCAAGCTGTTTATGAGTGTCCATTGGTGTGCTGGCAACCTTGGTGTCCTTGTATCCAAACTTTTCCAGGATGTCATTTACATACTTTGATTGACTTATAAAAAGTCCAGTGGGTTTCTGCTTGACCTGCAATCCTAGAAAGAAAGTTAGTTCCCCCGTTGAACTCATTTGAAACTTCTTGTGCATCAAAGTTTCAAACTCCTTGCACAGAATGTCATTTGTTGATCCAAAGATGATATCATCAACATAGATTTGAACAAGAAGAATCTCTGATTTGATGGACTTTGTGAATAATGTCTTGTCCAGAGTACCTCTCTTGAATCCATTCTGTAGAAGATATGAAGACAAAGTGTCATACCATGCTCTTGGGGCTTGGTGGAGTCCATAGAGTGCTTTGTCTAACTTGTAGACTCTGTCTGGATACTTATAGTCTTCAAATCCAGGGGGTTGACACACATAAACCTCTTCTTCAATTGTACCATATAAGAATGCAGATTTCACATCCATTTGGTACACTTTGAAACCTTTGAAGCTGGCATATGCTAGGAACAGTCTGATAGCTTCTATCCTTGCTACTGGGGCAAAGACATCATCATAGTCTATTCCTTCTTCTTGAGTGTATCCTTGAGCTACCAACCTTGCTTTGTTCTTGATCACTACACCTCTCTCATCCTTCTTATTTCAGAACACCCATCTAGTACCAATTGCCATCTTACCTTTAGGCAAGTCAACTAGAGTCCAATACATTCTGAAACTTGAATTGCAAAAGTTCTTCTTACATTGCCTCAATCCAAGATGGATCTTTCAGTGCCTCAGATGCCTTCTTTGGCTCTAATTATGACATGAAGCATGCATGTTCAAAGGCAGCTAGACTGAATTCAGGGACTGCTGATTCAGAATCAGTGGACTCATTGTGAATCATTGTCCTTGTTTGCACAGGAGTGCGTGGATCTCCCATTATGTAGTTGAGAGGATGATACTTGTGAACCCTGAGTGTAGGTTCCGTTTCTGTCTGATAGGAGCTTCCCAGACTTGTATCATCACCTTTTGCACCACTTGTTGATTCTGCTTCAGTAACAGTCTGATCAGAAGATGGGACTGTTCCCCTACTGGATGGAGTCGTTACTTCATGGCTTGGGATTGGCATTTCAAACTCTATATGTATGTCTTGTTGGTCAATCAGGACCCCAGGTGTGTCACAAGAGAGAAGTGGTAATACAGTATACTCATCCCATATGGCAGAATCTGCAGTTGTTAAAAACTTTGTGCCAACGGCTTGAATATTTGTGTTACCAGCATGAGAATTTGTACTAGCAGTTTCAACACAGTTTTCAACAGTTCCTGCAGAATACTCAACAAATCTCAGAGAATTTGTTAGTGAATCTAAATCAAACAACCAATCAGGACCAGTGCCTTTGACATTTGCAGTGTTTTCATTAAACTCAACATTGGCACTTTCTTCAATGGTTTTAGACACACTGTTATATATTCTATAGGCTTTGCTTTGAATGGAATATCCCACAAAGAATCCTTCTTCAGCCTTACTTTCAAACTTACCTAAGTGAGTTTTAGTAGGGAGGATAGTGCATGAACAGCCAAATGGCTTTAGAAAGGCCACTAAGGGAGTCCTGTGATGGAATAACTCATAGGGAGTTTTCCCATGTGACTGAACAACTTGAACTCTATTCAAAACATAATAGGCTGTATTTACTGCCTCTGCCCAAAAGGTCATTGCCAGTTTGGAATCAGCTAGCATGGTTCTAGAAGCCTCTATTAGAGTTCTATTTTTCGTTTCAGCTACACCATTTTGTTGTGGTGTTCTAGGAGCACTATATTGCCTTGCAATGCCTTTAGACTCACAGAAACTGTTTAGGATATTATTTTTAAACTCAGTTCCATTGTCTGACCTGATCACCTTGACTTTTAAGTTATATTGGTTTTCAATTTTTAGAATAAAGGATTTGACTAACTCAGCAGTTTCATCCTTAGTCCTAAGATAATAAACCCATGTAAACCTGGTAAAATCATCAAAAATTACTAAACAATAGCCTCTTTCATTCAAACTCCAAACAGAAGTTGGACAAAAAAGATCCATATGAATATGATGAAGAGCAGATGAGATTGAATTTACTTCCTTGGCCTTATGAGAAGTTTTGTGTTGCTTGCCTTTGAGACATGCTACACAATGATCATCACATAGGAACTCCTTCTGTGGTAAACCTCTTACCAAGTTCCTTTTGACTAAAACATTCATGGATTTGAAGTTCATGTGACACATCCTTCTGTGTCAAAGATCAGATTCATTAGATGATGCTTTGGATATCAAACAGCTTAAAGTGTTTGATTTGGATAAAATTTCTGTGTCCAAACAATAGACATTGTCCATTCTTGGTGTTCTGAGTAAAACAAAATTTTCAGGAATTACCAAATCTTTTGAGAGGACAATGCATTCAGAGTCTGTGAACAAGACAATGTTTTGTTTGTCACAGACTTGAGACACACTTAGTAAATTGTACTTCAGTTGTTCAACATACAAAACATTATTGAAAATCATATTACCTGCTTTGACAGTACCCTTACCTGTTACCTTACCTCCTTTGGAGTTTCCACCAAATGCAACAAACCCTCCTTCAAAGCTTTTGAAATTTGACAAGCACTCAGATTTGCCTGTCATGTGCCTAGAGCATCCACTGTCCATATGCCATCTTGTCTTATGTTGGGTCCTGTGGTTGCCCTACACGAAAAAAAGCTTAGTTAGTAGTGGAGTAAACCCATAACAAATTGGTTTTGGGTTGTCCTTGTGCATTGACTTAACTAAATACTGTTTGTGTCATTTTAAACTTTGTGAGATCCACTGGTGGGTTCTGTGAGGAGTATTTAGTTATGACATGAGGTTTCCAGGTGTTCTTTCCAACCTTTTCTTTAACAGTCTCAGCTGATCCACTACCAGTTCCAGTTTTTGACTTAGCAGTTGGAACTGGGTGCTGGCAGTTTCAGAATTTGCACTACCAGTTCCAACTTTTGACTTAACAGTTTCAACCTTTGCATTAGTAATTTGATCTGAGTTTTTGCCTTTAACACACCATACCATTTTAATGCGCGATTTAGATTTTGCTAAAACTTGTTTTTGGTGTACATGCTGTCTTTTGTTGACTTTTAAGTACATGTGATCAACTGTCTTCTTTGGAACTGGTGTGATAGGTATTTGGGCCTTTGAAACTTTTGAGTTTTGAACAATGGCATGTTTTTGAACCACAGTCTGTTTTGTAACAAATGGTTTATATAAACAGTTCCTGGCCAAATGGTTTTTCCTGCCATAGTGGAAAGTTCTTTTGTTTGTTTTGATTGGGGAACCAGTTTTGTGTGACCATAACTGGTTCTTGTTCTTTTGATTTCCCCTTACCTGCTGCTATGTGGGAAACTTTTCGACACCATGTTTTTGGCATGTGCAAACTGGAACATTTTTACCCTTTTTAGTTGCTTTAGAAGAAGATGCAATGTTACGGTTAGAAGGTACAGAAACATGTGGAGCATTATTGCAAACACTCATCTTCTCCTGTCCATTCACACTGTTGGTTCTGATAGAACTGGAATCAGGAGGTCCTATAGGTTCACTCGTTATTTTGGAATTTCTCTCAGCTTTCTCATACTCACAGCCTTCATTTGGAATCAATTCTTCTTTGGATTCAGGCTTGTCCTCAAAGATAGGATCTACAGTCTTCATTTTCTCATCTAATGGCTCATTCACAAGTCTATCAACAACTTCACTCATAGGATGAATGTCAAGATCCAAATCACTACCTAAGATTAACTGGTTTGAATCAATCAGAGTATAAAACCAATAACCTTGTATTGAATCAAAGTCCAATTAAGAAGTTTGCGGAATAACACTTAACTGTTTTAAGAAAAGCTTTCAAAACAAATAACACATAAATATAATCAAAAGTCAAATCTTTTGTATTGCCAAACTCAATGATTACAGTCACCTCTAATCTATTTGATTAGACGAAGAACACATATTGTTCTTAGGGTTTTACAACCTTAGAGGCTTATGAAAACTTAATCAGAAAGTAATTACAACTGAATCAAAACTTGTACGTGCAGAGATACAATAGAAAAACCTATTCTATCTATATATAAAGCCTTCTGATTTGTTTCCTTGGAAAACTCTGATTTCTCTTGTAGTAAATATGCTTGAATATTAGAATATAAATCTTTTCCTGAATTTCAGCACATTCTGTTTATCGAGCTGTTGAGCAGCTTGAAGACTATCTGTTGAGCAGCTTGAACTTGAACACTGGCAATTTGAACTTTTAAACTAGCAGTTCGAACTTTCTCAACTAACAGCTTGAACTTTGTAATTACACAGAAAATCTACTAACAGTTTGAGAAATCTAACTAACAGCTTGACATACTTAGAATATTTCCCAACAATGATTGTATTTATTATGGGGCTGGAGTAGCCTTGTAGCCTATACCTTCCTTGGGATTGAGTTGAGATTTGACCCTATCTTTAAATTGGACTTCCATTAGGTGTTCGAGCTTTTGGTTGGCCAGCTTGAAACTGCCCATGTCTATATTTATAGATTCTACTTTCTTGTTAGCTTGTAACACCTTATGTTCAGCCTCATCTAATTTCTTGTTTAGGGTCTCTATTTTCTCATTCAGTTCCTTTTTCTCCCACTCATGATATGTTCTATCATGTCCCATCTGAATATCATTATCCTTATAGTCATTGATCTGTTTTTCAAGATCCTCTATTGTCTGCATATACTCATATCTCCTTTCTTCCACCTTAGCTAGATTTTTGCATTTCTCAAGATGGTAGAAAAATAGTTCCATTCTTCAGGCAGGATGTCCAAGAATTTGTTCACTAGAGTTAGGTTGTCCTTTGTGATCCCAACAGCTTTAAGATCATTGATGAGAGCAGTGAACCTGGTGTAGGTTTCTGTGAGAGACTCCTTTGGTTTTGCAAAGAAGAGTTCATACTGTCTAACAAGGTTGTTAATCCTGTTATCCAGTGTGATAGTGGGACCGTCATAGACAGTACAAAAAGTATCCCACATCTCCTAGGCAGTCTTCATTTTCTCAACCTGTTTGAACACATCATCAGGAAGAGAAATGACCTGGTTATTCCTGGCTTTTGCATCAAGAGCAACCATCCTTTTGTCCTCATCAGACCATTGAGATTTGGCCTTCTCGAAAGTTCTGATCTCAGGGGCAGCTCCTTCAACGGCAGGAGTGATTGTAGTAACAGAAGTTGGCACATAGGGACCTTCCATTACTATCTCTGAAAGTTGTACATCCAGATTCTCTAAATAGAGCATCATTCTGCATTTCCAACCAGAGAAGTTTGATGATTGAACTTTGGGGGTTTGGCCATTGAAACATTGTCATAGTAAGAGGAGGAACTGGAGCACTGTTGTCCTTGGGAAAGTAGGGATAATTAGAGATCTAGAGTTGACACACACTCTAACTTGCTCTGATACCAGTTGTAGGTCCCAAAAGGTTTCCCTAGTGTATCGTTCTAAGCTGTAGAGGGGGGGGGGGTGAATACTGCAATTTAAAAACTCAAAACTCTTTTCTCTATGTTTGTGAATATTATTAACAAGTGTTAAGTACAAACAAGCCTGAACTGCGGAAAGGTTCAAGCTGAGATGACAGATACAACAGTTGTTCAACTAATCTAAGACACACTCAGACTAGATACAATGACTACACTCACTGGTTTTACAAGACACAGATGGACAGCTTGGACAAGAACAGCTTAGACACACTCTACTGTTTTATTCAAGCAGACTTACATGCATGAAATAACACACTTCAATGCATGATTTGATTTCCACTCTTGGCTCTTACTTTTCAATCCTTAGAAGCTTCCTTTTATACTCTCACTGAGAATCTAAGTAAAGCGTCTTCATTGGACGGTGAGATAGTGGAATGTCTTTCCAAAAAAACAAGACACCTTTTCTGCACGTTCTGATAAAGCATGTTTGTCTTCATATGGCAGAATCTTTGTCTTTTTCTTTTTGTCACTGTTGCATAAGGCTTTAACCAAAAGAGGAATGTCAACTTTGCATCTTTCTTCTTTTGTTAAGGCCATTTTGATATAAGAAAATGTCTGTCACCCTTTTCAGATATCCGTTTGTCTTCATGTAACAGAACAGCGTAATCAGGTTTTGCAGTTCTGTTTTCCACTTTGTCTTCGACTTGTAAACTGATCTTCTAGTCAAAAACAATACATGAGGACTTTGGAAACATATTCCATAAAGTGTTTATCCTGTTCACAAAGAACAGGTTCTGTTCACAAATACCAGAACACCTGTAAACTGTCCAATCTGCTCAACAGAATAGAGCAGCGTAGACAGTTTATGTCCAGCCTGTTCAGCAGACAGAGCAGCTTGGACAAACTGCCTTTGTTGCAACGAATGCAACATGGTAAATAGCTTTGGCTGATATTGCAAATCACTTTTCAGGTTTCAATAAGGCATAAACATGCCTTAAATTATACCTTCAAGTGCATCAAACAGGTTTGATTAAAAATCTCCCCCTTAGATGTAGAGCAGGTTTGACTGAGGCCTTTTTGTGCCTAACATATCTAAAGATTCTCTTAACAGCAAACATATGTGAATCGTTTGGAGCACATTGAAACCTGGCACAAACACAAACAGCAATCATTATATCAGGTCTAGAAGATGTGAGATACATTAGTGAACCTATCAAATATCTGTATAAATGAATATCCACATCCACTCCTTCTTTATCTGCATCAAGCTGTTTATGAGTGTCCATTGGTGTGCTGGCAACCTTGGTGTCCTTGTATCCAAACTTTTCTAGGATGTCATTTACATACTTAGATTGACTTATAAAAAGTCCAGTGGGTTTCTGTTTGACCTGCAATCCTAGAAAGAAAGTTAGTTCCCCCATTGAACTCATTTGAAACTTCTTGTGCATCAAAGTTTCAAACTCCTTGCACAGAATGTCATTTGTTGATCCAAATATGATATCATCAACATAGATCTGAACAAGAACAATCTCTGATTTGATGGACTTTGTGAATAATGTCTTGTCCAGATTACCTCTCTTGAATCCATTCTGTAGAAGATATGAAGACAAAGTGTCATACCATGCTCTTGGGGCTTGGTGGAGTCCATAGAGTGCTTTGTCTAACTTGTAGACTCTGTCTGGATACTTATAGTCTTCAAATCCAGGGGGTTGACACACATAAACCTCTTCTTCAATTGTACCATATAAGAATGCAGATTTCACATCCATTTGGTACACTTTGAAACCTTTGAAGCTGGCATATGCTAGGAACAGTCTGATAGCTTCTATCCTTGCTACTGGGGCAAAGACATCATCATAGTCTATTCCTTCTTCTTGAGTGTATCCTTGAGCTACCTACCTTGCTTTGTTCTTGATCACTACACCTCTCTCATCCTTCTTATTTCTGAACACCCATCTAGTACCAATTGCCCTCTTACCTCTAGGCAAGTCAACTAGAGTCCAATACATTCTGAAACTTGAATTGCAAAAGTTCTTCTTGCATTGCCTCATTCCAAGATGGATCTTTCAGTGCCTCAGATGCCTTCTTTGGCTCTAATTGTGACATGAAGCATGCATGTTAAAAGGCAGCTAGACTTAATTCAGGGACTGCTGATTCAGCATCAGTGGACTCCTTGTGAATCATTGCCATTGTTTGCACAGGAGTGCGTGGATCTCCCATTATGTAGTTGAGAGGATGATACTTGTGAACCCTGAGTGTAGGTTCCTCAAGGATAGGATCTACAGTCTTCATTTTCTCATATAATGACTCTTTCACAAGTCTATCAGCAACTTCACTCATAGGATGAATGTATTTATTATTATATGGGGTTGGAGTAGCCTTGTAGCCTATACATTCCTTGGGATTGAGTTGAGATTTGACCCTATCTTTAAATTGGACTTCCGTTAGGTGTTCGAGCTTTTGGCTGGCCAGCTTGAAACTGCCCATGTCTATATTTATAGATTCTATTTTCTTGTTAGCTTCTAACACCTTCTGTTCAGCCTCATCTAATTTCTTGTTTAGGGTCTCTATTTTCTCATTCAGTTCCTTTTTCTCCCACTCATGATATGTTCTATCATGTCCCATCTGAATTTCATTATCCTTATAGTCATTGATCTGTTTTTCAAGATCCTCTATTGCCTGCATATACTCATATCTCCTTTCTTCCACCTTAGCTAGAGTTTTGCACATGCTCTCATTATGATCTCTGTACTTTTTAACCATATTTTTGCATGTTTGAGAGTAGAGTTTAGCATTTACCTCAGATGGTAGATCAGTGGAAGTGACAGTTGTAGTTTCTGCTATAAGAGCTTGATTCTGAAACTCCTCTTCTGTCTGGTCACTCCAGTCAAACACATTGTTTTATTGAGAAACAAGGGCTTGTGAGGATGATGTTTGACTAGTTTGCTGGGGTTTTGGTGGCTGCTGACCTTGTGATCTACACTCTCTAGCAAAATGACCAAGTTTGTGGCATTTGAAGCACTCAACCTTTGATTTGTCAAATGCTGACTTGCCTTCTGTTCTGGCTTGAATGTTTGGTTTGCCAGTCCTTTTAAGAAATCTTTTCGCTCTCATAGTCTACATAGCATGTTGCCATTTAAATCCATCTCTTCTAAATCATCTGGATGGATTTGTTCCAGATCTTCAGCATTAAGAGCAAAAAGTCCATCACTTGCAACAAATGCTTCATAATGTACTTCAGAAGAGTTGCCATAAGCACCTGAAAAAGCATCACAACAGTTTGATTAATCAGTTAATGCTGATGACAGCAGAGCAGTGTTTTGATTGTAAGAAAAAGATTTCTTTTTATTTTCAATTTCAGATTCAAACACTCTCAGGCTGTTGTAAAGATCATCCAACTCTATTTCATTTAGAGTGTCCTTGATTCTCCATTGGGCAGCATAGACTGTCCATTCTTCACCAAGAGACCTGAGGAATTTTCTATTCACTTCATCTTGATCCAGGCTGACCTTAGACCTCTCCAATTCACCTATCAGCTTATTAAACCTATCAAAAATTTGAGTAAGGTTTTCATTTCTGCCACCAGAAAAGTTTTCATACTGCTGTTTTAAGAGATCCTTTTGATTTCTTTTGGTGCTAGCATTGCCAACAAATCTTTTTCTAAAGCAATCCAAAGAGAATGAGCAGTATAGAACTTTTTAAACTGATGTTGATAAGCATTAGGGATGGCTATTTGTAAAAGAGTAAGAGCTTTCACTTCATTAATTCTAGCCTTTCTTTCAATCTCAGTTTTTGGAGGTGTTCTTTTGGGTTTGCCCTCAGAATCTAGTTCAGGATCAACTGCAGGAGGATTTTCAACAGCTTCCCATAGGGCATAGTCAATAAATTGAATGTGCTGTTGAATCCTGAGTTTCCACATCTCGAACTCAGTGGGTTTGAGCATAGGCACTTTGAGTCCTTGCCTTGATCAACCACTGCTGTTTTCAAACTCCATTGCAGAAAAACAAAATTTTAAACAAAGAAAGTTTCTGACTTTGAAAACAAAGAATAACAAATAAAACCTGTGGCTCTGTATCACTTGTCAGAATCAAAATCACCTAAGATTAACTGGTTTTAATAGATCAGAGTTTAAACCAATAACCTTGTTTTGAATCAAAGTCCAATTAAGAAGTTTGCGGAATAACACTTAACTGTTTTAAGAAAACTTTCAGAACAATAAAGAACAGATATTCAAATAAACATAACAAATATCAAAACCTTTATATCACCAAAGTCTATGATTACAATCACCTCTAATCTGTTTTGATTAGACGAAAAACACTAATTGTTCTTAGGGTTTTACAACCTTAGAGGCTTGAGAAACTTATCAGAAAGCAATTACAATGAAGCACCACGATTACAGACTTTTCACACACTTTACAATAGAAATACCTAGTCTATCTATATATATAGCCTTCGGATTTGTTTCCTTGATGGACTCTGATTTCTCTGGTAGTAGATATGATTGGAAGATCTTCAAATCTTGAAATATATATCACTTCCTAAATTTCAGCACTTTCTATTATCAATTTGTTGAGCAGCTTGAACTTTTAACTCTGGCAGCTTGAACTTTTGAACTAGCAGCTTGAGTTTGTTGAATTGGCAGCTTGAACTTTATAATTACACAGAAATGCTACCAACAGCTTGAGAAATCTAACTAACAGCTTGACATACTTAGATTATTTCCCAACATCCACCCATTTAGAGAAATAGTCCATTGCAACGAGAAGAAACTTCACCCATCCGGGTGCCTTTGAAAAAGGGCCAACTATGTCAATGCCCCATTTTTCAACTAAACACACCGATGATGTGACTGTTGTTGGCTCTTTCAACACTTCAACAAGTACTTCTTTGGTTAGATGAGAGAAGGCCATGGATGCCAACTTACTCAAAACGTCCGCCTTCTTGTTCCTACCTCTGGGTATCTGGTGAATCTCCCAGTGAGGAAATTCCTTCAAGCTATCCTGTGCAATTCATAAATAAGTTTTTATAGACTCGTCTCTGTCCTCAAATGTACCCTCCACTTGGTTTCCTACTAACTGAGAGTGTACCTTAATCACCAGACTTCGTATCCCCATTTCTTTGGCTATCCGTAATCCAGCTAACAATGCTTCATACTCCGCTTCGTTGTTGGAGGTCACAAATTCAAACCTCAAAGCATAAGTATATTCCTTTCCTTCTAGGCTAATCAACAAAAGTCATGCCCCTGACCCCTCCGAACTGGAGGCACCATCTGTGTAGAGGGTCCAACTATGGGTTTGCTCTTCTTTATTTTTGCTTGCTGAACAGCGAAGTTGCTATCAGGAACACCCTCTTCACCCTCAGGCATTTCTGCTAGAAAATCGGCTAATATCTGTCCCTTTACTATCGTCTTTGGTTCGAAGATGATCTCGTAGCCTCCCAATTCAGTGGCCCATTTGGCTAATCTTCCTGACTTTTCAGGTTTGGCCAATACCTGCTTCAAAGGATGGTCAATCATAACCCTGATGGTGTGAGCCTGGAAGTACCTTCGTAGTTTTCGAGCGGAGTGTACCAAAGCCAATGCTAGCTTTTCCAAGGGGGATATCTTTCTTCAGCTCCCTGCAAGGTTTTACTGATAAAGTAAATCGGTACCTGTTTTTCCTTCCGAGCAGCTAGTAGCACAGAGCTGATGGATTGATTTGAGGCCGCCAGATACACCACCAGATCTTCACCAGGCGTGGGGGCTGTGAGGGTTGGAAGATCTTTCACATATCTTTTGACTTCTGCGAATGCTTCCTCCGCTTCGACTGTCCACCGGTATTGATTTTTTTCAAGACATCCCTTCAAGGTCTTAAAGAAAGGAATGGATCTCTCAGCCACTCTAGAGAAAAAAACGACTTAGGATCACCAGCTTCCCATTGAGGCTTTGGAATTATTTGATAGTTGAAGGGGACTTCATGGAGCTATTATCTCTGATCTTGGCAGGATCTACTTCCTTTTCTTCCGGAGTGATAATGTGACCTAGCTTAGGATGTGACCTCTCTCCATCCCAAAAGAGCATTTTTTTTCGGGTTGAGCTTCATGTTGATTTTTTGAAGGGTGGCAAAGGTTTCTTCTATATCCCTTAAGAGTTGTTCCTCTGTTCTGCTTTTTATGACCATGTCATCCACATAGGCCTCCAGGTTTCTTCCTATCTGTCTTCCGAATAACTTATCTACCAACCTTTGATATGTAGCCCTTGCGTTTTTTAGACCGAAAGGCATTTTCTGGTAACAAAAAACTCCTCCATTAGTATGGAACGCTGTTTTCTCTTCATCTCCCTTCGCCTTTAAGATTTGATGATACCCTTATAGGCATCTAAGAAACATCTCCATCGGAAGCCAAATAGGGATTCAATTTTCCAATCGATTTCACGTAAGGGGTAACAATCTTTTGGGGTGACTTTATTTAGATCAGTGAAGTCTACACACATCCTCCAGGTCCCATCCCTCTTCTTAACCATAACCGGGTTGGCTACCCATGAAGGGTATCTGACTTCTCGGAGTATACCTGCTTTGACCAGCTTGCTTACCTCTTCATCAACAGCCTGATTGAGCTCTGGGGCTAACGTTCTCTTTTTCTGCCTGATTGGCTCTACGGATGGAGGTATTCGTAGGTGGTGTATAGTGTTATATGGTGCTTCACCCGAGAGAGTAACTTCTCTAGGAATGCTTGTCATATCTGAGGGTGACTAAGCAAATACTTCTACGTTCTTTTTTAGTAGCTCAACCAATTGATTTCTCCCCTTGAGTGACATATTTCTACCCACTTTGACCGATTGTTCCGGGTATTCACCGTTAATGATGACCTCTTCTCCCTCCTCTGGAGGCTGTTCACTCTCTTCCTTCTTCTCGTTAGGAGATTCTACCTTTCTGGGCTCTGACTTCTTCATCTGCTGAAGACTTTTACAGTCGATGAATAATAGTTTCTCTGAACTCAGGGTAGCTAACCCTTGAGGCGTGTGGAATTGTACCATGGCATGGGGAGTAGAAATAATCATTTCTAGTTTACTCATGGCTATCCTTCCCAGTATGACATTGTAAGGGGATGGTGACCTAATTACCAGGAACTCTAAGACCTCCTTCTTTTGCCTTGGGAACTTTCCAACCCATACAGGTAGGGTGATATGCCCCTCCGGCCACCTTGTTTCTCCAGAGAATCCTACCAAGGGGGTAGTAGAGGGCTGCAATAAGCACTTTTCTGTTTCAAATAATTTATCGAAACAATGACCGTACATCACTTCGCAGGCACTACTGGTATCACACTAGACCTTCCGAACGAGGTGGCCTTCTATCTGTATACTGATCAACATAGGGTCAATAGAAAAATGCGGTTCGGAAGTATGTGAACTAACCTCTGGGAAAGTAATCCTTTGCCTTTTTGAATCTTTCCCTCTCCTTATCATCTGGATCTCATGAGTAGCTTTAGGAGCGACTTCCTGCGGCTTCCCTTCCTTCTGCCAAAGTGGCTTTCTTACTCCAGATCCTTCGGTTTCTTTTTTAGGCTGTCTAAGATTCTTTACCAGGTGTGCCAACTTTCCTGTTTTTATTGCTTCTTCAACTTGCTTTCGTAATTCTGTGCAATAATTGGTGTCATGACCATAGTCTTCATGAAAGTCACAGTACCTGTTCTTGTCCTTGTATTTTGGGTTTCCCATCATCCGGGGAGGAGGGCGAAAGGATGTACTTATCTTCTCAGTGGCCATAATTTCTTGAGGGGTTTTTGACAAAGTTGAAAGAAATCCTCGGGAAGGTGATCGAGGTGAGGGATTATAACCACCTGACTGTCTTCTAGAGTAAGGACTGAACCTGCTAGCAGGTCTATTACGAGGCTGCTTATCGGAGGTAGGAGTACGAGCTCTTCTTTCTCCCCCCTTCCTTGCTCACCGGAGCTTCCTTTCTCTTGCCCTTGCGTACGATATACGGCTGTTTCCTTAGACCTTATGAACGAGTATACCATGTCCAGAGCTTGGTAAGATTCTGGTAATTCCGCCGAAAGGATTTCAATTAACTGTCTGGTTCGTAGTCCGTGAATAAAACCAGAGATCTTGGTGTCTTCATTGAGGGCTCTGATTTGCTGACTCTCTATGTTGTTTCGCTCCACAAAGGATCTTACAGTCTCTCCTTCTGCCTTCTTGATGTTGTGGACTTTCAGGTGAGTCTTCGTATACTTCTTCTGTTGCATAAAATTAGTTCTGAATTTCACCTTGAGCTCTTCAAAAGTGTTAATGGAGGAGGGTTGTAGGCTTTCAAACATAATCTAGTTGTTCCTTTTAGAGTCATGGGGAACATGTGACAAGATACCGGCATAGACCATTTTGATATCTTCGTTATCCCTGCAAAGAGACGTAAGTGATCATCTGGATCCCCTAAACCTTTATATACTCCTACGTTTGTGGGGAGCTTTAACCCTTCGGGAAGAGGGAAATCTTCAATCCATTTCACAAATGGCAATGTTTCTACCATAGTACTTGTGCGTCCTCCTTGCTGCGTCATGGCATGCTCCTTTACGTGACATCCCTCCATCCATAGGTGCCTGATGCATGGCTTGGATGAAGGGGTTGGGAATCCATCCCTGATGCATTCCAGGATATTGCCCCCAAGCCTGAGGATGAGGCATTTGTGGGGGAGTAAGGTATGGGTTAGCAAATCTCCAGTATTCTCCATAGTTTACCCCTAGAAGGCCCATAGTTCTCGTACTCAAGGATGATTGTCTACCCTTCCCTATTGACTGACTACTTCCTCCGGCTGTCTGGTGAGAGTTTGCTCTGGGAGGGGCGAGAGGTCTCCTTTCTCCCTCTTCCAAAGGAATGGCAGTAACTACTGTGGAGATAGTGCCTACATGAGGGTGACTTGATAAAACCCTTCTTCTTTCAGCGACCTCCCTAACCGCTTCAGGGGAGAAGAAAGAGGACACGTTGGGGAGTCCCTCTGAGGCCGTTTCTCCCTCCACATAAGGGTACAGGCATCCTCGTACTCCGGCCAGTGAATTCCTTCTTTCTATTTCACGAGTCATCATGGCTTGTATCTGCTCATAGTGTTTTTGAATGAATGATGGGTCTAGGGAAGGATTATTAGGGTTATTGACAGAGTTTTCTTTGATAACTAGGTTTTGTAATGGGTTTGCTGGTGTTAATAGGGGAGCGATGGGACATGGGTGGTGGATGGTATCGTTATGGGAGAGTTTGTCAGGGGTGGGGGTAACATCTTTCTTAAACGCTCACTTGACTTCCTGCTCAGAACTAGGTTTGAAGGTTTTCTTCGTCTAATAACAAATAGAAAAAATGGATTTATAACACAAGAACCGGTGTAAATCCAGCCGGTCCCACAGATGGCGCCATTTGTTTAGACGTAATTCCTCTTTCCAGCTTCAGATCGTCATGGTTCTTTAAAACTGAAATACAACAAAAGAGATCAGTGTGCAACACAGGGGGAGAACCCCTATGAGGCACCTCCGACGCTCAAGTCAGACATAGTATGGGTAATATGGTATAACATTTCAGAGAATCAACGAGAGAATAAATATATGGATCTTAGTATATTTTCAGTACTTACCTTATAGAAGAAGAGAGAAAGGATATTTATACTTTCTCTTACCTTATTCCAATTGGCTCCCAGTAGAGGACAGGAGACCTTCTACAATCCGGATAAAAGGTTGTTCTCAGGGTCTGTACTATGAACAGCCCTGGGAACCAATGAGATCCTCCGCACGCCTCCGCCTTACCTGCTTCTTGTCTTATTTGTCTTACTTTCAAGTCAACGCCGACAAATACAGGGACTAAGAATGTTACTATTTGGTAGGCTTTTCTTTCAATCAGAATTTTCCATACATATAAATATTTTACCCACACAAACATTAACAAAATTGCCACTTGCCACATTTTTCTTTTATTTGACACTTGTCATTTTTTATTTAATTTGTCACTTGTCATTTTTACAAATTGTCATGTCATTACCAGAATTATTAATAATATCAAATCTAATCTAATTGAATTCAGTCTATTAAAATATATTTTAACTATTAACCAACTAAAATTCATTAAACTAAAATTCTTAAATTATTTTTATATATTTATAAATATTTAATATTAATTTTTAGGGTTAATATTGAAAAAACCCTATAAAATTTTCTCATTTTCATGATTAAGTCCCTAAACTTTTTTTCCGATTGTTTAAGTCCCTAAACTATGTTGTATTATTCAAAAGTATATATTTTTGACCGGCTACGGGATGAGTAGGTAAAACACAACCAATAAAACAAAAAGTTTAGGGACTTAATCGCTAAAACATGTAAAGAAAGTGAGTTTTTTAATAAGACAAAAATAGTTAAGGGACTTAAAAAATCAGAAAAAAAGTTTAGGGACTAAATCACAAAACTAAGGAAAGTGTATGTTTATATAGTTTTAATAAAAATATTTATTAGATTTATCCGTGTAATACACGGGTTAATAAACTAGTTATAAATATAAATAAAACAATTAAGCCAACTTCGAGAACAAAACTTAATCTATTAAAATGATATTTGTGCAAAAAATCCTTATATTTGACCATTATTGTGATTAAAACTCTCAATCATTTTCATTGTACAGAAAACCTCTAAGTGATTAAAACTTATCAAAAATTCAATTTTTTTAAAATGACTTGCAACTTAAAATGCCTGTTGACCAACTCTTCAATCCTGAAGGACCCTTTTTCCCGAAAACTCATTTATCTGTGTTTTACTGTTTTATGATTCAAACCCACATTTCTTATTGATTTCTTTGTTCAAAATTGTTTTTTTGTTGGAATATACTTTTTCTACAAAATTCTGATTGTCACTGATAACTTGTCGTGACGGTGGCCTATGAATTTCAATCGGTTTTATGATTCAAACCCACATTTCTTATTGATTTCTTTGTTCAAAATTATTTTTTTGTTAGAATTTACTTTTTCGACAAAATTCTGATGGTCACTGATAACTTGTCGTGACGGTGGCCTATGAATTTCAATCGGTTACGACTGGTAATATCTCAATTCCATGATATTTTGCCGTTGGAGGTTTTTTGTGTGATAAAAAATGGTTGGAGGTTTTAGTCATCAAAATCGTCAAACTTGAGGGTCTTTTTTTGCACAAATATCACTATAATAGTAAAATATATGTGATTGTTGCTTTTTTATTATTTTTTGGTTCTAAGTTTTGTTTTAATGATAATGATTCTTAAGTCAAACGATGGCGTCTATGTGATTTTAACAACAATAATGCATAAATAAGTAAATATTTTAAAGTTTAATTAAGTCCGCCCATATTGTTTCCATATTCATGATCCCTAGCTCCCAACTCAAATGATTCATAATAAATTGATTTTTAGAATTTAAATGAATAAATAACTATTTATATCAAGTTTTATGAAATTATTTTAACATTTAGATTTTAATACAAAAATAAACATCATAGGACGTACCAAACCAATAAAATGGTTAAATGTAATCTGTATTTTTTTTTAAAAAGAAGTAAGACGTCTATGATTTTTTAAAACTTGATTAGCCGGTTAGATGTAACGATTTTAATAATTCGAATAAGTCAAAAATAATGTAATAATTATAGTTACAAGAAAGGAAATTAGTGACGTTTTTTAAGCCAGTGACATCTTTAGTGACGACAAAAAAGGTTTCGCAATAAACATGTCAATGATTTTAGTAACAATTAAAGCCATGTCACTAAAATTATCAACACCTTTTGTGACTCCGGAGAAATATGTTGCTATGTATAGTTTTGTCACTAATGATGTCGTTGTTTTTAAATCATATCGCTAGTGATGTCAGTATTTTGAATGATGTACTCGGTAGTCATATTGCTATCCATGTCGCCGAAACTGAATGATGTCTCTACTTGTAACGCTACCACCTATGTTGTTATTGTTCAATGATGTTGCCATTTGAGTTGTATATGCATTGTTCATCAATGATGTCGACAAGTGAGTGACTATCTCTGTCGTTATTCTTAAATAATGACACTAATTGCGTTATTGTTTGTGTCGTGGTTCATGACTCCCACTTGACCTAGATCAAGTGGCCACCACCAAAGGTGGGGGAGTTTCCCTTTGGCCAATGCCTCGAGTTCGAATGATGTCGTTATTCTTGATTAATGTTGCTATGTGTGTTGTTGTTATTGAATGATGTCACTACAAATGTCGTTATATTTGTCATTATTATCAAACAATGTCACGAGTTGTTTCATCATCCAGATCATTCATAGTAATCCAAAATTGTGGTATCGAGTATCGGGTTATCTAAAAATTATGATAAAAATATATTTAAATGAAGCCAAACTCACAAAATATGACTACATTGAAGACAAAGAATGATCACACTATCAGAAAAAGTGTAATTATCAACGACCAAAAAATGTTACTAATTGGCATTACCAACGAGTTTAACAACGATTATCGGTCGTTGGTAATAAGCACGTTGGTAAACTCACAATCGTTAGTAAATATGCGAAGTCGTTGGTAAATTACCAACAATTACACAAACTGTTGCTAAATTTCAGAAAAGTGTAATTCGTTGGTATTTTACTGAATTAGCAACGAAGCTAAGTCATCATTAAAATACTACCATTACCAACTATTTAATAGTTGCTAAGTACTAAAGTTTCCAATGAATGGGTTGTTGCTAAATAGCTCAGTTAGCAACCATATATATTCTATATTGTTGTTTTGGTTGTAAAAATAGAAACAAAAGTGAGTGGTTGCTAAATTAATTTCACACCAAATCAATGCATTTTGTATGTTGCAAATCCATATAAACCTATAAGCAACCCAAACATACATATAACAAAAGGATATGAATTGACTTGCATATTAAATGCATTCTAATAAATATAATCCATGAATCGATACATGATTTTTCCATCATTTTCTGAAGATAACACATCACAACCATGTATGAGCTTGAGTTTTGACCCTACAAAATCATACAAAATGAGCTACTAGAAGTTTGGAATTATACACCACACGTTTAGTGTATACCAAAAAGATTAGTGTCTACTCATTAGAAGACAAAGTCTTTTCTAAACATTTCATCTTTCTCCTCATTTGCTCCATTTCAAGTCTCATTTCTTGAAGTTGACTTTCAACTCTAGCATTAACTTCCGCTTCTATGTTTTTGGCTTCTTCGGTAAGCCCAAAACTGTAGAATTTGTTTTTCTTAACAACGTCGATAGCTTTTTTTTTCCTTTGCTAGATCATCGAAAGGAACATCAAAAGGTAGAACAATGTCAATGTTCTCGAATTCAAACATATCCTTGTTTTTCATGGTTTCAATGTGCGCGCACGCTAATGACATATGCATATTGTTAATTATTTAAAAGTTAATTTATCATTTAATTACCAACGATCATTTTGGTTGCTACTTTTCAAAAAGTCATTGGTAAATAAAGGGGGGAAAATTCCCTCCAATAATTATCAAATACCAACGAAATTAGCAACAATCTATTTGTTGCTATTACTATGAAATGGCATCCTGTTTTTTGCAACGACCATAATCGTTGCTATATCAACTAGGTTGGATCTTGAAGACTTTAACCTATAAATTTGAGATCACTGAAAGTACATAATCTGTCACTTAACTTCACCTTAATCGATTTGTTTTAAACTTCTAATTAAGCTTTGGCATCAATGAAGGTACATAGACTTCCCTGCGCGCATGTTAGACACATGGTTGGATCAACCAACTTTCGAATAGATCGTGCATGAATTGGTACGTATATTTGCATTTTAACCATGTATCATGGGCGAAAATTCTCGATACAACTTTCTTTGTGTTTATTTAACTTATTGAATGCAATTTGTGGTCTATCCTAAACTGATCTGAATGCTTTGCTATTACTAGAACTGAATTGTTTTCACCTATCCATTAATTTATTAATTTGCATACTTCAAGAACAATACTATGATGGTGTTTTTGATGAGATTAAATTAGGGATGGCAAAAAAGACCGAACCCGACGGGAAAAACCGATCTAATCAGGCGCGGGTTTCCCCGAACCCGATTAAGTTAAATGAGGGATGGGGCGGGTATAGTATTGATAATACACGCCTCGTATACCCGATTACATAACCCGTTTAAATCCCCAAATACTCCGATTACTTTTTTAATAGCAACATGCTATTTATTGTATATATATTATATATAAAAATAATATTTTTATCTATTTTATATATTATGCATAAAAATGATTATGTATAATTTAAAGAACTTATTTATTTATATATAATTTATTAAAAGAATATTTTTTTCGTTATCATTTGATATGGATACAAATTTAATTTAGTATTAGTATTGTAATTTTAAACACATTGACATTTTAAGCTTAAATTATGAATCATGTCGTTAAATTTCATATTATTGATTTATAAATCGGTTTCCCTGATTCCCCGCAGGTTTCCTCGTGTACCCGATGGAGATTCCCGTTTAATACCCGTGGTTTTTTTAAACGGGAACGAGATTTCCATTCCCCGGCCCGAAACCGCCCCGTTGCCATCCCTAGATTAAATACAGGGTTGGCTTTTAATTAAAAGTATTAATTAATAGTAATTTTATTGAGAACTGGATCGAGCTAAAACTCTAATTTTACTGAACTGAAAATTGTTATAAAGTTGGTGTTTGGTAGGTCTGAATTGAAACAACAATTTACTGTGAATGGAAACTTTTAACTTTATATATGAAAATTTGCTCTAAAACCTAAAGTTTAGATATATAATATGTGGGGATATATGACTCTTGCTTTTTTTTTTTACCATAACTGACATGGCTGCTTTTTAATGTAAATAAAGTCCTATTAAATCAAAAAAATTATTACTTGATGTTTATCTTCTGTCATTTATTTTTCTTGGTGTTTAATGGTGTTGGTTGTTTGAGACAAAGAGAAGGAGAAAGATTGGTGTGTGTTCGTGCCTCGATCCAAGAATAGACAGCTGCAAAACAGGAGAAAACACTAGGTCAAGGTCAAAGCACGGGTGTTAGCGTCGACACTCCGATGCCTAAGTCAATAATCGGAATGGATGAAGCTTTAAGAGTAAAATTAGGGATTCTGTCTTGTGTGTACCTTTTTTGTAAGAAGAAAATCTCTATTTATACCTTTTTGTTTTGTCTCAGATCACAACCTTCCAATCAGAAGGTGCCACTTGGAATCCCTTTTCTAACAGGATCACTCACACCCTACTACGTATTATAGGCGGGTATTTTAGTCTGACTCAGCTGTCCCACGTGATGGCAACGTATGCAACTTAAAAATATTGATTCACTATCATAAATTAATTCAATGTCACACTTTGGTCAGCCTTCTTTATACACATCTCATCAGTGTGTAAAGTATGTGATTTGTTCGACTGTTGGATTTTCTTATGTTTAACCATATTTAAGAAAAAAGAGGAATGTCAATATAATCTCAACCTACATTTCTTAGAGATCGAACTCTATGCACTCAATGGGTGTGTCAATGTGTTTGGTTTTTATCAGTGACGGACCCAGGATTTGGGATTGTCGGTTGCATAATCTAGGACAACTTACGTCATCCTATCGGTTCGATAATATAATTAATCAAAATTGGTCGGGTCGGACCGATTGTATGCAATAGAGATATACAAATAGTAAAATAAATATGTGAGACATTGTAACCTAAAATCTAACAATCAAACAATTAAAGGATTTAAAGTCTTAGAAATATAAAATTTAGTCAAGAAATTAGAATTATACCGAAAGAGCTGCCTGTGGAGTTAGAAAGGGGAAAACATTTTACTTTTTATTAGACAAGAGGGTTAGATTCTTGCTTTTGGTTGGACAAATAAAACTTAAAGTATGGGCCGATAAAAATGGGCTAATAAAATAGTAAAAATGTTGTGTTTGAGTTTATTTTTAGAGTTTAGAGTTTTATTTGAGTTGTTGTTAATCAATTATATATACTACAAATTTAACTGTTTCGCTGGGCAGTTAATAGCGACGTATAGTGGGTAGCGGACTTTCACCAAATAGTGGGGACAAATAGCGGTCCTGCTATTAGCGGTACTATTTACCGCTATATGAACGCAATTTTGGATAAAATAGCGCAATGGAACCTTAGTTGGCCATTTGATGACTTTAATTATATTTTTTACATAACCTTTTATGATATTAATTCTATATATGTATTATGTCATGCACGTCTGCACTACATTATAGATTTCATATATGCATTATATTATGTTTTTTAAATTATGTATATATAACATACCGATATATCATTGCGATAACCGCTATAGCAAATAGCGCTCTTGACCGCTATTTGACCGTGAGACGCTATTAACTGCATAGCTGTTTTGTTAATATTATAAAATTTATTTTATGAACTTACTAAAAAAATTTAGTATTTAAAAATATATCGTTTGCACAATCGAAATTTAAAAAAAAGTACACCACGTAATGTGATTATTGTCCTGGGGACCAGTTGTTGAACCCTCCGACAAACAAACGTCGCTATTCGCAACATGCTTGGTCTTGACAATGACTACTAACTTTGGTAGCTTATAGTGGGTTTGAAACTTATAAATGTTAACCATAAATTTCATGGTTTATTAGCCTTTGAGGATACCAATTATTCGTATATATTACCAGCTTTTTGGTAGCTTATAGTTTTTTGATACTTATAAACACTAGCTACATGCACATAAACGTGTTTTTATATTCATGTATTAGATTGTTATTGATAATAGATTTTGTTGGGAAATAGTTTAAGTATACTCAAGCTGTTAGTTTAGACTTCTCAGACTGTTAGTAGATTTTACATGTAAGTACAAAGTTCATGCTGCTAGTTGAAGAAACTCGAGCTGCCAGTGTAAAAGTTCAAGCTGCTAAAGTAAATCTGCTCAAGCTGCTGTGTTCAAGCTGTTCAATGACTCAAGCTGCTCAACAGTTTCTTAAACAGAAAGTGCTGATTTCCAGGGAAGATATTTACAAGAAGATTTCAGCATATCTACTATCAGAGAAGTCCTAGCTCTTCAAGGAAACACGTCAATAAAGCAATATAAATACATAGAATAGGTTTTCTATTGTATAGGAGTTTCTGCATTATTTTTGAGTCTGTAATTGCTTTATTGTTTAAGTTTTCATAAGCCTCTAAGGTTGTAAAACCCTAAGAACAGTTTGTGTTCTTCGTCTAATCTAAACAGATTAGAGGTGATTGTAATCATTGAATTAAGCAATATAAACAGTCTTGGTTATTTCTGTGTTTTATGCTATTATTGATTCTGAAAGTTTTTGTCAAAATAATTGAGTGTTATTCCGCAAACTTCTTAATTAAACTTTGATTCAAAGCAAGATTATTGATTTATACTCTGATAAATTCAAATCAGTTAATCTTGGTTATTCATAATTTTCATAATATTTAGATCCTGACAAGTGGTATCAGAGAAACAGGTCGTTCTTTGTTTTTCAAAGTCGAAAACTTTCTTTCAAATTTTTAATCTTTTTCAATGGAATTTGAAAATAGCAGCAGTGGATCTGGGCAAGGACTCAAAGTGCCTATGCTCAAGCCCACTGAGTTTGAGATGTGGAAACTCAGGATTCAACAGCATATTCAATTCATTGATTATGCTATATGGGAAGCTGTTGAATTTCCTCCTGCAGTTGATCCAGAACTTGATGCTGAGGGAAAACCAGTAAAAACTCCTCCAAAAACTGAACTTGAAAGGAAGGCTAGAATGAATGAAGTGAAAGCACTGACATTATTACAAATAGCCATTCCTAATGCTTATCAACATCAGTTTAAGAAGTTTTATACTGCTCACTCTCTTTGGAATGCCTTAGAGAAGAGGTTTGCTGGTAATGCAAGTACCAAGAGGAATCAAAAGGACCTTTTGAAACAGCAGTATGAAAACTTTTCTGGTGGCAAGAATGAAAACCTCACCCAAATCTTTGACAGGTTCAACAAACTGATAAGTGAACTGGAAAGTGCAAGGGTCAATCTGGATCAAGATGAGGTCAACAGAAAGTTTCTCAGATCTCTTGGAGAAGAATGGACAGTCTACGCTGCACAGTGGAGAACAAAAGACACACTTGATGAGATAGAATTGGATGATCTGTACAACAGTCTAAGAGTGTTTGAGACTGAAATTGATGCTAAAAAGAAATCCTTTTCTTATAATCATAACACTGCTCTTCTGTCCTCTGAAAAATCTAATAACTGTGATTCTGTTTCAGGTGGTGATGGAAATTCTGCTGAAATTCATTATGAAGCTTTTGTTGCCAATGATGGATTATTTGCTCTAAACGTTGAAGACTTGGAACAAATCCATCCTGATGATCTTGAAGAGATGGACTTAAAGTGGCAACATGCAATGCTGACCATGAGAGCCAAAAGATTTCTGAAAAGAACTGGCAGGACCAACTTTCATGCCAAAACAGATGGCAAACCATCTTTTGATAAATCAAAAGTGGAATGCTATAAATGTCATAAGCTTGGTCACTTTGCCAGAGAATGTAGATCTCAAGGTCAATAGCCATCAAGGACTTCACAGCCCATCCAATCTTCCTCATCAACAGCACTTGTCTCTCAAGAAGATAATGTGTTTGACTGGAGTGATCAGACAGAGGAAGAATTCCAGAATCAAGCTCTTATGGCAGAAACATCAAATGTCTCCTCCACTGAACTACCATCTGAGGTAACCTCTAAACTCTGCTCTCAATCATGTAAAAATATGGTTAAAAAGTACAGAGATCATAATGAGAGCATGTGCAAAACTCTAGCTAAGATGGAAGAAAGGAGATATGAATATATGCAAGCCATAGAAGATCTGGAAAAACAGATCAATGACTACAAGGATAATGAGCTTCAAATGGGTTATGATAGAAACTATCATGAATGGGAGAAAAAGGAACTCAACAAGAAAATAGAATCTTTGAATAAAAAGATAGAAGAATCTGAACAGAAGGTGTTAGAGGCTAATAAGAAACTAGAATCTGTTAACATAGATTTAGGTAACTTCAAGTTAGCAAATCAAAAGCTAGAACACCTAATGAAAGTTCAATTCAAAGACAGAGTTAAATCCCAGGTCAATCCCAAAGAAGGAATAGGATACAATGCTACTCCACCTCCATATAATAACAAGTACATTCATCCAATGAGTGAAGTTGCTGATAGACTTGTCAATGAACCACTAGATGAGTCTATGACTATTGTAGATCCTATCCTTGATAGCAGTCCTGAACCAAAAGAAGGTAAGAGTCAAAATAGAGACTGTGACACAAAGAGTGCACCCATAGAAGTCCAAGTTCCCAGTAAGAAAGGAAAAGAAAAGATGAGTGTATGCAATGCTACTCCACAAGATTCTGTACTTTCTAACTGTAACACTGCATCTTCATCAAAAGGACCTAAAAGAGGTAAAACTGTTTCAATCTGCACATGCCAAAAGCATGGTGTTCAAAAGTTTCCTAAACAACAGCAGGTAAGAGGAAACCAGAGAAACAAAAACAAGAAATTGACAGAAAAGTCTGGTGTGCCAATCCAAACTGTCAAAAGATGCTTTCACTGTGGAAGGAAGAATCACTTTGCCAAGGATTGTTTTTACAAACCAGCTGTTGCAAAACAGACTGTGCATCACACAAAATCAAATCCTAAACAGGCAAAGTCCTCAAAAGTGAAACCTTCCACAGCAGCTCCAAAGAGAACAGTTGATCACAGATTTTCAAAAGTTAATAAAAAACAGTCCACACATCAAAAACAAGTTTTGGCAAAGCCTAAATCAAGTTTTAAACAAATATGGTGTGTCAAGGACAAATCTGTTGCTCAAACTGCTAAGTCAAAATCTGATGCTGTTAGTGCAAAAACTGAAACTGTTAGCACTACAAACACAGCTCAAGCTAATGAGCATCAAACTGGAGCTGTTAGTGATTCATCTGAGACTGTCAGAAGAAAAGATGATCAAAATAATTGGCTACCTCACATAATCACTAAATACTCTCCAAAGACTCCATCAGTAGACCTCACCAAATACAAGAAATCAAAAACAGTTTTTAGTTATGTCAATATACAAGGCCAACCCAAAACCAATTTGGTTTGGGTTTAC
The DNA here is from genome assembly GCA_020465985.1 of Centrapalus pauciflorus. Taxonomy (NCBI): domain Eukaryota; kingdom Viridiplantae; phylum Streptophyta; class Magnoliopsida; order Asterales; family Asteraceae; genus Centrapalus; species Centrapalus pauciflorus. The sequence goes on along the minus strand of JAANYP010003273.1, from coordinate 318,358 downwards.
TCCACTACTAACTAAGCTGTTATTTGTGCAGGGCAACCACAGGTCTCCTCATCGGACAAGATGGCATCTGGACAGTGGATGCTCTAGGCACATGACAGGCAATTCTGAATGCTTGTCAAACTTCAAAGGATTTGATGGAGGTTTTGTTGCATTTGGAGGCAACTCAAAAGGAGGTAAAGTTACAGGTAAAGGTACTGTAAAAGCAGGCAACATGACATTCCATGATGTCTTGTATGTTGAACAGCTTAAGTACAATCTATTGAGTGTCTCTCAAATCTGTGACAAACAAAACATTGTTCTGTTCACAGATTCTGAGTGCATTGTTCTTTCAAAGGATTTCAAAATTCCTGAAAATCTTGTTTTACTTAGAACACCAAGAAAGGACAATGTTTACTGCCTAGACACAGCTCTTTTGACTAAAGCAAATACTTTAAGCTGTTTGATATCCAAAGCATCATCAAATGAGTCTGCTCTTTGGCATAGAAGGATGTGTCACATGAACTTCAGATCCATGAATGATTTAGTTAAAAAGAATCTGGTAAGAGGATTACCACAAAAGGAGTTCATTTGTGATGATCATTGTGTGGCTTGTCTCAAAGGTAAGCAACACAAATCTTCTCATAAGTCCAAAGAAATAAATTCAATCTCATCTATTCTTCAGCTGTTACATATGGATCTATTTGGTCCAACATCTGTTTTGAGTTTGAATAAAAGGGCATACTGTTTAGTCATTGTTGATGATTTCACCAGATTTACTTGGGTTTACTTTCTTAGATCAAAAGATGAAACTGCTGAGCTTGTTAAGTCTTTTATCCTTAAGATAGAAAACCAATCTAATTCAAAAGTTAAGGTGATAAGATCAGACAATGGGACTGAATTTAAAAATCAAGTTCTAAACAGTTTCTGTGAGTCCAAAGGTATTGCTAGACAATACAGTGCACCAAGAACACCACAGCAAAATGGTGTAGCTGAAAGAAAGAATAGAACATTAATTGAAGCTGCTAGAACAATGTTAGCTGATTCCAATCTGCCTATGACTTTCTGGGCAGAAGCTGTCAATACAGCCTGTTATGTTCTAAATAGGGTTCAAGTCGTTCAATCACAAGGGAAAACTCCCTATGAGTTATTCCACAACAGAAGTCCCCTAATAGCTTTCTTCAAGCCTTTTGGATGCCCATGTACTATTCTTCACACTAAGACTCACTTAGGGAAGTTTGAGAGTAAGGCTGAAGAAGGATTTTTTGTAGGATACTCAATTCAAAGTAAAGCCTATAGAGTATACAATAGTGTGTCTAAAACAATTGAAGAAAGTGCCAATGTTGAATTCAATGAAAATACTGCTAACATTAAAGGCACTGGTCCTGATTGGTTATTTGATTTAGATTCACTAACAAATTCTCTGAGCTTTACTGAGTTCACTGCAGAAGCTGATGCATACAGGGTTGAAGCTGCTAGCACAAATTCTCATGCTGCCAATACACCTTCTCATGCTGGTGGCACAAAGTTTCAGACTGCTGCAGATTCAACAAGTTGGGACGATTTCACCACTCTACCACTTCTGTCATGTGACCCTCCAGGGGTCCTGAGCACTCAACATGATGCAAATCCAGACACTGAAGTGCCAATTCAAAGTCCAGACAGCACAGCTCCACCACAAAAGGAAACAGCTCCAGTTTCCAGGCTAGCAGTCCCAACAAATTCTCAAGCTGTTAGCCCAGAAACACAAGCTGTCCCAGAAACTGAACCATTTACTGGTTCTGATGGTGATGACACAAATCTTGGAACGTCCTTTCAAACAGAGAGAGAGCCCACACTACAAGTTCATAAGTATCACCCTCTCAATCAAATACTGGGTGATCCAAGCACTCCTGTTCAAACAAGGAAGATGGTTCACAATGAGACTGCTGCTGCTGAACAGGCAGTTCCAGAATTCAGTCTAGCTGCTTTTGAACATGCCTGCTTCATGTCTCAATTAGAACCTAAAAAGGCATCAGACGCACTAAAAGATGCATCCTGGATTGAAGCTATGCAGGAAGAGCTTTTACAGTTCAAAATCCAGAATGTATGGACTCTGGTGGATCTTCCTAAAGGTAAGAGAGCAATAGGTACCAGATGGGTGTTCAGAAACAAGAAGGATGAGAGAGGGATAGTCATCAAGAACAAAGCAAGACTAGTAGCACAAGGGTACACTCAAGAAGAAGGAATAGACTATGATGATGTTTTTGCTCCAGTAGCAAGAATTGAAGCCATCAGACTATTTCTAGCATATGCAAGCTTCAAAGGCTTTAAAGTGTATCAAATGGATGTCAAGTCTGCTTTCTTGTATGGGACAATTGAAGAAGAAGTGTATGTGTGTCAACCTCCTGGTTTTGAAGACTACAAGTATCCAGACAGGGTGTACAAGCTAGACAAAGCACTCTATGGTCTTCACCAAGCCCCCAGAGCATGGTATGACACACTGTCCTCATATCTTCTACAGAATGGATTCAAGAGAGGCACTCTGGACAAAACACTTTTCACGAAAACCATCAAAACTGAGATTCTTCTTGTCCAGATCTATGTTGATGACATCATCTTTGGCTCAACTAATGATAAGTTGTGCAAAGATTTTGAGGCCCTAATGCACAAAAAGTTTCAAATGAGTTCAATGGGGGAACTCACATTCTTTCTAGGGCTGCAGGTCAAACAGACGCCTACTGGTCTATTCATAAGTCAATCAAAGTATGTCAAAGACATACTGGAAAAGTTTGGCTATCAAGACACAAAGGTTGCAAGCACTCCAATGGATCCTCATAAACAGCTTCATACAGATAAAGATGGCATAGATGTGGACATTCATCTCTACAGATCCCTTATAGGATCTCTCATGTATCTAACATCTTCTAGACCTGATATAATATTTGCTGTTTGTGTATGTGCCAGGTTTCAATGTTCACCAAAGGATTCTCACTTGGTTGCTGTTAAGAGAATCTTCAGATACCTCAAAGGCCAACCACATTTAGGTCTATGGTATCCCAAAGACTCTCCTTTTGAACTAACTGCTTATTCTGACAGTGACTATGGTGGCTGCAACATTGACAGAAAATCCACAACTGGTGGATGTCAATACTTAGGAGCAAGACTGGTCTCTTGGCAATGCAAAAAGCAAACAACTGTCTCCACATCATCCACTGAAGCAGAATACGTAGCAGCTGCAAGCTGCTGCTCCCAGGTAATGTGGATTCAAAATCAGCTTAGAGACTATGGTATGAATTTCTTATCCACTCCTATTTATATTGACAATTCAAGTACCATAAGCATTGTGCAAAATCCAGTGAAATTCCCAAAAACAAAGCATATAGAAATCAGATTTCACTTCATCAGAGATTGTAATGAAAAGAAGTTAATCCAAGTTACCAAAATTCACACAGATGATCAGCTAGCTGATTTATTTACAAAACCTTTTGATGTAGGAAGGTTCACTTTCCTAATATCAAACATTGGTATGGTAAATATGGATTAATTGATTTCTATTACTATCAACTTAATATGCTAATTTAAGGGGGAGACACTGTGTTAGTGAAAAGTTGCACAATTTTACACTAACAGCATGAGTCTTTTCTCATGCTGCTAGTACATTTTCTCATGCTGCCAGTTATTTTCACTTGATCTGTCAAAGTGTGCAGGGTATTTAGGTAATTTCCCAAATGTGTGCGCGGGACCTATCCTTTTCGAAACCTTTAAAGGTCCCAGTTTCGTTCAGTTGTAACTACCAGTTACATATTCTTCTTCCACGGCCTTCTGATTTCTCTCTGAACGATACACACATTCTTTTCGAACCCTAATCCTCAACTCTTCGTTTCTTGATCAATGGAGTTCGTCAAAGAACACAACTGCCTCCCATACACCCTGAAACACACTGACCTTCAACCGTTCCATGAGATGATGGACTTCCTCAGGCACTCCCATATCCATTTTGCTCTCAATATCAATCCCACCATATACATATCCCATATTGAGCAATTCTGGACTCATGCTTCTGTTCAAACCATCAACGGAGTGCCTACCCTGACTTCCAAAATCGATGGTACTACCATCAACATCACCGAGGAGTCCATCAGACATCATCTGCATCTTCAAGATGCCGCAGGTATGAAAGACCTATCTCTTACTGATTTACATTTTGGTCTTCAAAACATTGGGTATAGGGGCCCTGCTGATTCCTTTACTTTCTTGAAAGCACACTTTTCTCCTAAATGGAAATTTCTTGTGCATATTATTCAGCAATGTTTAAGCCCTAAAAGAACTGGATGGTCTGAATTCTCTTCAAATATTGCCACTGCCTTAGTGTGCTTTTCAACTGGCCAACAGTTCAACTTTTCTAATATGATCTTTCAAGGAATGTTAAGGCATCATTCCTTGAAGCATGGGAAATTTTTGATGTATCCTCGATTCTTGGCAAAAATAATTGCACACACCTGCACTACTTCCAACTTACATAAGAGGATACATGTTTCCCATAGGCACTCACTATCTTCACTCAAAAGGCTGCTAAAGCCAAGTGCCAATTTTGTTAGTATAGATGCTCCATTGCCCTCTGCAATGATGAGCATCATCACAAGAAACAGAGGAGAGGGGCCTGAGCAGACACAGCCTAACATCACTGCTTCAACCCCAGGACCCCAACCCACTCCTCATGATACAAACATATCCTCTGATCCTTTTGAACAGCCTACACGCCCACTCAGATATCTATACAAAAGAAAAAGGGGATCAGGAGCTCCTTCCTCCTCTTCCCATCAGCCACAGCCATATATCCCTGTGCAGGAGAATCCTTCTGCACAGAATATCCAAAGGGAACCAATTGAGGACACTCCCAACCTCAATCAGGAGGTGAACATCTCTTCTGAGACTGTTCATATGGGTTCTGTGGCTGGCACCACTGATGTCTCTGCACAAGAGGCACAGGAAAGGGCCAACATCTCTAAGACCACACCCATGGCAACAGCTAGTGTGCAAACACAAGCTGGAAGACCCCAGTACCAAGAACAGAGGGGCCCAGAGGTTTCTACTTCTGGAATTCATGTCAGTGATAGACCACAAACACCCCTGGTGTTTTCTGATCTTGAGACTAGTTTGCAACTCATGCTTTTGACGGATCCCAAGCTGAAACCTGTTGTAGCTATGTTGGAATACCAAATGTCCATCATTGCTGCACAGGGTGCACAAATCATGGCTCTAAAGCAATCAGAAGTGGCTCAAAAACAGAGAATGGATTATCTTCATAAGGGGTTTACCCTTTGTGGAAATAAGCTCATTCAATTAGAGCGTTTGATTCAAACCCAAGGGGCAAAGGTTGTAGGTCCTCCTGACCAAACCAATGCTTCCAAAAAGGGGGAGAATCAGGAGGTTCCCAAAACAGTCCAAGCAGCTCCAACAACAACAACAGTCCAAGCAGCACCAACAGTCCCAGTTTCTAGGCTAGCAGTCCCAACAGCTTCTCAAGCTGTTAGCCTAGAAACTCAAGCTGCTCCTTCCAAAGCCACTGGAGTTGTTATAAGAGAAGGTATTCAAGCTCCATCCAGTTCAGTCCAACAGTCTGCTACAAAAGATAAAGGCAAGGGTATTCTCATTGAGTCTCCAAAGCACAAATTTTCTTCAAGAGAAGCCCAGATTGCCTTTGATGCTGAGATTGCCAGAAAATTAGCAGAAGAACAAGATCAGGCCTTAGACCAGCAAACCCATGCCCCAATGCAAGATGATGAAACCTTAGGAGATTACCTAAGAGGGTTTGTGGTCAAGCAAGGTGAAAGAAAGAGGAAGATGCCAACTGGGCATACCAAGGCTGAGGATAGAAGATTCTTGATAAATTTTGCTTTTGCAGCAGGGATTCCAAAGAAAATGGCTCAGTCCATGACCACTGAAAGGCTGCAGGCAATACATGATAAAGAAATGGAGAAAAGAAAGAAAGCAAGAGTCTCCTCAGAAATTCAGCCAGTACCAAAAGATCAACCGTCCCAGTCAGTCCAACCATCAACAAAACCAGTCCATCCTGAAGCTGTTCATGCACCGGCTCAAGCTGATCAACCCACTGTTTCTATTCCATCAGCTGTTAAGAAGGTGATCTTTGAACATCATCTGCAAAAGGCTATGGAATTAGAGAAGTTGATTGATCAACATGACTTCACAAAGCCTGAAATCAACTACTGGTTTGCAAAGTCCCTAGATGAAAGAAACTTAAGAGTCAAGTTTGTGATAAGGAGAGAATCTGGACCAGAAGAAGAGTTTGATACATTCTGGCAAATGGTTCATAAGCTGACCAGGGATGAACTGATAAAGATGTACAACATAGGATCGGTATCTCAAGTTAGATCTGCTCTTCCACAAGTAAAACAACTCATAAGAGATCTAAGTTCAGTTGCTGATTCTAAGTTTGCAAAAGAAGAAGTAGAGGATGCTGAGAAGAAAGGGAAAAAGATCAAAGAAGTTCACATCTTTGTTAAATTCAGAACTTACAGAATCAAATTCTCAGATGGGTCGGGTATTTTCTTCACTCTCGAGTTCTTAAATTTTTCAAAAGATATGCTACTCCAACTAAAATCAGTTAGGATATCTTGTGATAAAGAAGAGATGAAGAGAGATTTTTTGAAGGATGTAGATCAGAAGCTTGCACAGTTGTAAGTTTTTGAAAGCCTTGGTTTGTACATAACAGTTTACTTATTTATTTCCTTATTTGTATAGAACTTAAAGTCTTGTGTAAAGAATTTAAGTTAGGGGGAGATTGTTGGGAAATAGTTTAAGTAAGGTTCAAGCTGTTAGTTAGACTTCTCAAGCTGTTAGTAGATTCTCTGTTTAAATACAAAGTTCATGCTGTTAGTTGAAGAAACTCGAGCTGTCAGTGTTAAAGTTCAAGCTGCTAGAGTAAAACTGCTCAAGCTGCTGTGTTCAAGCTGTCCAACGACTCAAGCTGCTCAACAGTTTCTCAAACAGAAAGTGCTGATTTTCAGGGAAGATATCTACAAGAAGATTCCAGCATATCTACTATCAAAGAAGTCCTAGTCCTTCAAGGAAATATGTCCATAGAGCAATATAAATAGACAGAATGTTGTATAGAAAACAGACGCATACACATACGCACATAGGAGTTTCTGCATTATTTTTGAGTCTGTAATTGCTTTATTGTTTAAGTTTTCATAAGCCTCTAAGGTTGTAAAACCCTAAGAACAGTTTGTGTTCTTCGTCTAATCTAAACAGATTAGAGGTGATTGTAATCATTGAATTAAGCAATATAAACAGTCTTGGTTATTTCTGTGTTTTATGCTATTATTGATTCTGAAAGTTTTTGTCAAAATAATTGAGTGTTATTCCGCAAACTTCTTAATTAAACTTTGATTCAAAGCAAGATTATTGATTTATACTCTGATAAATTCAAATCAGTTAATCTTGGTTATTCATAATTTTCATAATATTTGAATTTCCTCCTGCAGTTGATCCAGAACTTGATGCTGAGGGAAAACCAGTAAAAACTCCTCCAAAAACTGAACTTGAAAGGAAGGCTAGAATGAATGAAGTGAAAGCACTGACATTATTACAAATAGCCATTCCTAATGCTTATCAACATCAGTTTAAGAAGTTTTATACTGCTCACTCTCTTTGGAATGCCTTAGAGAAGAGGTTTGCTGGTAATGCAAGTACCAAGAGGAATCAAAAGGACCTTTTGAAACAGCAGTATGAAAACTTTTCTGGTGGCAAGAATGAAAACCTCACCCAAATCTTTGACAGGTTCAACAAACTGATAAGTGAATTGGAAAGTGCAAGGGTCAATCTGGATCAAGATGAGGTCAACAGAAAGTTTCTCAGATCTCTTGGAGAAGAATGGACAGTCTACGCTGCACAGTGGAGAACAAAAGACACACTTGATGAGATAGAATTGGATGATCTGTACAACAGTCTAAGAGTGTTTGAGACTGAAATTGATGCTAAAATGAAATCCTTTTCTTATAATCATAACACTGCTCTTCTGTCCTCTGAAAAATCTAATAACTGTGATTCTGTTTCAGGTGGTGATGGAAATTCTGCTGAAATTCATTATGAAGCTTTTGTTGCCAATGATGGATTATTTGCTCTAAACGTTGAAGACTTGGAGCAAATTCATCCTGATGATCTTGAAGAGATGGATTTAAAGTGGCAACATGCAATGCTGACCATGAGAGCCAAAAGATTTCTGAAAAGAACTGGAAGGACCAACTTTCAAGCCAAAACAGATGGCAAACCATCTTTTGATAAATCAAAAGTGGAATGCTACAAATGTCATAAGCTTGGTCACTTTGCCAGAGAATGTAGATCTCAAGGTCAACAGCCTTCAAGGACTTCACAGCCCATCCAATCTTCCTCATCAACAGCACTTGTCTCTCAAGAAGATAATGTGTTTGACTGGAGTGATCAGACAGAGGAAGAATTCCAGAATCAAGCTCTTATGGCAGAAACATCAAATGTCTCCTCCACTGAACTACCATCTGAGGTAACCTCTAAACTCTGCTCTCAATCATGTAAAAATATGGTTAAAAAGTACAGAGATCATAATGAGAGCATGTGCAAAACTCTAGCTAAGATGGAAGAAAGGAGATATGAATATATGCAAGCCATAGAAGATCTGGAAAAACAGATCAATGACTACAAGGATAATGAGCTTCAAATGGGTTATGATAGAAACTATCATGAATGGGAGAAAAAGGAACTCAACAAGAAAATAGAATCTTTGAATAAAAAGATAGAAGAATCTGAACAGAAGGTGTTAGAGGCTAATAAGAAACTAGAATCTGTTAACATAGATTTAGGTAACTTCAAGTTAGCAAATCAAAAGCTAGAACACCTAATGAAAGTTCAATTCAAAGACAGAGTTAAATCCCAGGTCAATCCCAAAGAAGGAATAGGATACAATGCTACTCCACCTCCATATAATAACAAGTACATTCATCCAATGAGTGAAGTTGCTGATAGACTTGTCAATGAACCACTAGATGAGTCTATGACTATTGTAGATCCTATCCTTGATAGCAGTCCTGAACCAAAAGAAGCTAAGAGTCAAAATAGAGACTGTGACACAAAGAGTGCACCCATAGAAGTCCAAGTTCCCAGTAAGAAAGGAAAAGAAAAGATGAGTGTATGCAATGCTACTCCACAAGATTCTGTACTTTCTAACTGTAACACTGCATCTTCATCAAAAGGACCTAAAAGAGGTAAAACTGTTTCAATCTGCACATGCCAAAAGCATGGTGTTCAAAAGTTTCCTAAACAACAGCAGGTAAGAGGAAACCAGAGAAACAAAAACAAGAAATTGACAGAAAAGTCTGGTGTGCCAATCCAAACTGTCAAAAGATGCTTTCACTGTGGAAGGAAGAATCACTTTGCCAAGGATTGTTTTTACAAACCAGCTGTTGCAAAACAGACTGTGCATCACACAAAATCAAATCCTAAACAGGCAAAGTCCTCAAAAGTGAAACCTTCCACAGCAGCTCCAAAGAGAACAGTTGATCACAGATTTTCAAAAGTTAATAAAAAACAGTCCACACATCAAAAACAAGTTTTGGCAAAGCCTAAATCAAGTTTTAAACAAATATGGTGTGTCAAGGACAAATCTGTTGCTCAAACTGCTAAGTCAAAATCTGATGCTGTTAGTGCAAAAACTGAAACTGTTAGCACTACAAACACAGCTCAAGCTAATGAGCATCAAACTGGAGCTGTTAGTGATTCATCTGAGACTGTCAGAAGAAAAGATGATCAAAATAATTGGCTACCTCACATAATCACTAAATACTCTCCAAAGACTCCATCAGTAGACCTCACCAAATACAAGAAATCAAAAACAGTTTTTAGTTATGTCAATATACAAGGCCAACCCAAAACCAATTTGGTTTGGGTTTACTCCACTACTAACTAAGCTGTTATTTGTGCAGGGCAACCACAGGTCTCCTCATCGGACAAGATGGCATCTGGACAGTGGATGCTCTAGGCACATGACAGGCAATTCTGAATGCTTGTCAAACTTCAAAGGATTTGATGGAGGTTTTGTTGCATTTGGAGGCAACTCAAAAGGAGGTAAAGTTACAGGTAAAGGTACTGTAAAAGCAGGCAACATGACATTCCATGATGTCTTGTATGTTGAACAGCTTAAGTACAATCTATTGAGTGTCTCTCAAATCTGTGACAAACAAAACATTGTTCTGTTCACAGATTCTGAGTGCATTGTTCTTTCAAAGGATTTCAAAATTCCTGAAAATCTTGTTTTACTTAGAACACCAAGAAAGGACAATGTTTACTGCCTAGACACAGCTCTTTTGACTAAAGCAAATACTTTAAGCTGTTTGATATCCAAAGCATCATCAAATGAGTCTGCTCTTTGGCATAGAAGGATGTGTCACATGAACTTCAGATCCATGAATGATTTAGTTAAAAAGAATCTGGTAAGAGGATTACCACAAAAGGAGTTCATTTGTGATGATCATTGTGTGGCTTGTCTCAAAGGTAAGCAACACAAATCTTCTCATAAGTCCAAAGAAATAAATTCAATCTCATCTATTCTTCAGCTGTTACATATGGACCTATTTGGTCCAACATCTGTTTTAAGTTTGAATAAAAGGGCATACTGTTTAGTCATTGTTGATGATTTCACAAGATTTACTTGGGTTTACTTTCTTAGATCAAAAGATGAAACTGCTGAGCTTGTTAAGTCTTTTATCCTTAAGATAGAAAACCAATCTAATTCAAAAGTTAAGGTGATAAGATCAGACAATGGGACTGAATTTAAAAATCAAGTTCTAAACAGTTTCTGTGAGTCCAAAGGTATTGCTAGACAATACAGTGCACCAAGAACACCACAGCAAAATGGTGTAGCTGAAAGAAAGAATAGAACATTAATTGAGGCTGCTAGAACAATGTTAGCTGATTCCAATCTGCCTATGACTTTCTGGGCAGAAGCTGTCAATACAGCCTGTTATGTTCTAAATAGGGTTCAAGTCGTTCAATCACAAGGGAAAACTCCCTATGAGTTATTCCACAACAGAAGTCCCCTAATAGCTTTCTTCAAGCCTTTTGGATGCCCATGTACTATTCTTCACACTAAGACTCACTTAGGGAAGTTTGAGAGTAAGGCTGAAGAAGGATTTTTTGTAGGATACTCAATTCAAAGTAAAGCCTATAGAGTATACAATAGTGTGTCTAAAACAATTGAAGAAAGTGCCAATGTTGAATTCAATGAAAATACTGCTAACATTAAAGGCACTGGTCCTGATTGGTTATTTGATTTAGATTCACTAACAAATTCTCTGAGCTTTACTGAGTTCACTGCAGAAGCTGATGCATACAGGGTTGAAGCTGCTAGCACAAATTCTCATGCTGCCAATACACCTTCTCATGCTGGTGGCACAAAGTTTCAGACTGCTGCAGATTCAACAAGTTGGGACGATTTCACCACTCTACCACTTCTGTCATGTGACCCTCCAGGGGTCCTGAGCACTCAACATGATGCAAATCCAGACACTGAAGTGCCAATTCAAAGTCCAGACAGCACAGCTCCACCACAAAAGGAAACAGCTCCAGTTTCCAGGCTAGCAGTCCCAACAAATTCTCAAGCTGTTAGCCCAGAAACACAAGCTGTCCCAGAAACTGAACCATTTACTGGTTCTGATGGTGATGACACAAATCTTGGAACGTCCTTTCAAACAGAGAGAGAGCCCACACTACAAGTTCATAAGTATCACCCTCTCAATCAAATACTGGGTGATCCAAGCACTCCTGTTCAAACAAGGAAGATGGTTCACAATGAGACTGCTGCTGCTGAACAAGCAGTTCCAGAATTCAGTCTAGCTGCTTTTGAACATGCCTGCTTCATGTCTCAATTAGAACCTAAAAAGGCATCAGACGCACTAAAAGATGCATCCTGGATTGAAGCTATGCAAGAAGAGCTTTTACAGTTCAAAATCCAGAATGTATGGACTCTGGTGGATCTTCCTAAAGGTAAGAGAGCAATAGGTACCAGATGGGTGTTCAGAAACAAGAAGGATGAGAGAGGGATAGTCATCAAGAACAAAGCAAGACTAGTAGCACAAGGGTACACTCAAGAAGAAGGAATAGACTATGATGATGTTTTTGCTCCAGTAGCAAGAATTGAAGCCATCAGACTATTTCTAGCATATGCAAGCTTCAAAGGCTTTAAAGTGTATCAAATGGATGTCAAGTCTGCTTTCTTGTATGGGACAATTGAAGAAGAAGTGTATGTGTGTCAACCTCCTGGTTTTGAAGACTACAAGTATCCAGACAGGGTGTACAAGCTAGACAAAGCACTCTATGGTCTTCACCAAGCCCCCAGAGCATGGTATGACACACTGTCCTCATATCTTCTACAGAATGGATTCAAGAGAGGCACTCTGGACAAAACACTTTTCACGAAAACCATCAAAACTGAGATTCTTCTTGTCCAGATCTATGTTGATGACATCATCTTTGGCTCAACTAATGATAAGTTGTGCAAAGATTTTGAGGCCCTAATGCACAAAAAGTTTCAAATGAGTTCAATGGGGGAACTCACATTCTTTCTAGGGCTGCAGGTCAAACAGAAGCCTACTGGTCTATTCATAAGTCAATCAAAGTATGTCAAAGACATACTGGAAAAGTTTGGCTATCAAGACACAAAGGTTGCAAGCACTCCAATGGATCCTCATAAACAGCTTCATACAGATAAAGATGGCATAGATGTGGACATTCATCTCTACAGATCCCTTATAGGATCTCTCATGTATCTAACATCTTCTAGACCTGATATAATGTTTGCTGTTTGTGTATGTGCCAGGTTTCAATGTTCACCAAAGGATTCTCACTTGGTTGCTGTTAAGAGAATCTTCAGATACCTCAAAGGCCAACCACATTTAGGTCTATGGTATCCCAAAGACTCTCCTTTTGAACTAACTGCTTATTCTGACAGTGACTATGGTGGATGCAACATTGACAGAAAATCCACAACTGGTGGATGTCAATACTTAGGAGCAAGACTGGTCTCTTGGCAATGCAAAAAGCAAACAACTGTCTCCACATCATCCACTGAAGCAGAATACGTAGCAGCTGCAAGCTGCTGCTCCCAGGTAATGTGGATTCAAAATCAGCTAAGAGACTATGGTATGAATTTCTTATCCACTCCTATTTATATTGACAATTCAAGTACCATAAGCATTGTGCAAAATCCAGTGAAATTCCCAAAAACAAAGCATATAGAAATAAGATTTCACTTCATCAGAGATTGTAATGAAAAGAAGTTAATCCAAGTTACCAAAATTCACACAGATGATCAGCTAGCTGATTTATTTACAAAACCTTTTGATGTAGGAAGGTTCACTTTCCTAATATCAAACATTGGTATGGTAAATATGGATTAATTGATTTCTATTACTATCAACTTAATATGCTAATTTAAGGGGGAGACACTGTGTTAGTGAAAAGTTGCACAATTTTACACTAACAGCATGAGTCTTTTCTCATGCTGCTAGTTCATTTTCTCATGCTGCTGGTTATTTTCACTTGATCTGTCAAAATGTGCAGGGTATTTGGGTAATTTTTCAAATGTGTGCGCGGGACCCAACCTTTTCGAAACCTTTAAAGGTCCCAGTTTCGTTCAGTTGTAACTACCAGTTACATATTGCTTCCAAGGCCTTCTTCTTTCTCTCTGAACGATACACACATTCTTTGCAAACCCTAAACCTAAACCGTCGTTTCTTTACCCATGGAGTTCGTAAAAGAACACAACTGCCTTCCATATACCCTGAAACACACTGACCTTCAACCATTCCATGAGATGATGGACTTCCTCAGGCACTCCCATATCCACTATGCTCTCCATATTAACCCCACTATCTACATATCTCATATTGAGCAATTCTGGAATCATGCCTACCTTCAAACCATCAATGGAGTGCCTACCCTGACTTCCAAAATCGATGGTACTACCATCAATATCACCGAGGAATCCATCAGAAATCATCTGCATCTTCAAGATGCCACAGGTATAAAAGACCTATCCCTTCAAGCTTTATATCTTGGTCTTCAAAATATTGGTTATAGGGGGCCTGCTGATTCTTTTACTTTTCTTAAGGCACACTTTTCTCCTAAATGGAAATATCTTGTGCATATTCTTCAGCAGTGTTTAAGCCCCAAAAGAACTGGTTGGTCCGAATTTTCTTCAAACATTGCCACTGCCTTAGTGTGCTTTTCTACTGGCCAACAGTTCAACTTTTCAAACATGATCTTTCAAGGAATGCTAAGGCACCATTCCCTGAAGCATGGGAAATTTTTGATGTATCCTCGATTCTTGGCAAAAATAATTGCACACACCTGCACTACTTCCAACTTACATAAGAGGATACATGTTTCCCATAGGCACTCACTATCTTCACTCAAAAGGCTGCTAAAGCCAAGTGCCAATTTTGTTAGTATAGATGCTCCATTGCCCTCTGCAATGATGAGCATCATCACAAGAAACAGAGGAGAGGGGCCTGAGCAGACACAGCCTAACATCACTGCTTCAACCCCAGGACCCCAACCCACTCCTCATGATACAAACATATCCTCTGATCCTTTTGAACAGCCTACACGCCCACTCAGATATCTATACAAAAGAAAAAGGGGATCAGGAGCTCCTTCCTCCTCTTCCCATCAGCCACAGCCATATATCCCTGTGCAGGAGAATCCTTCTGCACAGAATATCCAAAGGGAACCAATTGAGGACACTCCCAACCTCAATCAGGAGGTGAACATCTCTTCTGAGACTGTTCATATGGGTTCTGTGGCTGGCACCACTGATGTCTCTGCACAAGAGGCACAGGAAAGGGCCAACATCTCTAAGACCACACCCATGGCAACAGCAAGTGTGCAAGCACAAGCTGGAAGTCCCCAGTACCAAGAACAGAGGGGCCCAGAATCCTACTTCTGGTATCAATGTCAGTGATAGACCACAAACACCCCTGGTGTTTTCTGATCTTGAGACTAGTCTGCAACTGATGTTATTAACGGATCCTAAGCTGAAACCTGTTGTCACAATGTTGGAATACCAAATGTCCATCATTGCTGCACAGGGGGCACAAATACTTGCACTCAGACAGGCAGAAGCTGCTCAAAATCAAAGGCTGGCCAATCTACACAAAGGGTTTACTCTTTGTGGAAATAAGCTAATCAAATTAGAGCAAATGATTCAAACCCATATAGCAAAGGTTGTAGGTCCTTCTGGCCAAACCAATGCTTCCAAAAAGGGGGAGAATCAGGGAGTTCCAGAACCAACAGTCCAAGCAGCACCAACAGCAGCAGCAACAGAAGCACCAACAGCTTCATCCTCTAGGCTAGCAGTCCCAACAGCTTCTCAAGCTGTTAGCCTAGAAACTCAAGCTGCTTCCACAAGAGCAGCTGGAGTTGTTATCAGAGAAGGGATCCAAGCTCCATCCACTTCAGTCCAAGCTACATCTTCTGGCACAAAAGATAAGGGAAAAGGTATTCTGATCGAGTCTCCAAAGCACAAATTCTCTTCCAGAGAAGCTCAGATTGCTTTTGATGCTGAGGTTGCCAGAAAGATAGCAGAAGAACAGGATCAGGCTTTAGACCAGCAAACCCATGCTCCAATGCAAGATGATGAAACCTTAGGAGACTACCTAAGAGGGTTTGTGGTAAAGCAAGGTGAAAAGAAGAGAAGGATGCCATCTGGGCATACCAAGGCTGAGGAGAGAAGATTCCTAATAAATTTTGCAGTTGCAGCAGACATTCCAAAGAAAATTGCTCAGTCCATGAGTATTGAAAGGCTGCAGGCAATACACGATAAAGAAATGGAGAAAAGGAAGAAAGCAAAAATCTCCTCAGAAGTTCAGCCAGCTCCAGAAGTCCAACCACCCCAAACAGTCCAACAATCCCAACCAGTCCAATCTGAAACTGTCAAAGCACCTGCTCCCACTGATCAACCTACTGCTTCTGTTCCATCATCAGTAAAGAAGGTGATCTTTGAACATCATTTGCAAAAGGCCATGGAGTTAGAAAAGTTGCTTGATCAGCATGACTTCACTAAGCCAGAAATCAACTACTGGTTTGCCAAGTCTCTGGATGAAAGGAATATAAGGGTCAAATTTGTAATAAGAAGAGAATCTGGACCGGAAGAGGAGTTTGACACTTTCTGGCAGATGGTTCACAGACTGACCAGGGCTGAATTAATAAAGATGTACCACATAGGGTCTGTTTCTCAGGTTAGATCTGATCTTCCACAAGTAAAAAGGCTTATCAGAGATCTAAGTTCAGTTGCTGATGCTGAATTTGCAAGAAGAGAAGTGGAAGATGCTGAGAAGAAAGGAAAGCAGATCAAGGAAGTACATATTTTTGACAAATCCAGAACTTACAGAGTTCAATTTAAAGATGGATTTAGTATATTCTTCACTCTCGAGTTCTTAAATTTTTCAAAAGATATGCTACTCCAACTAAAATCAGTTAGGATATCTTGTGATAAAGAAGAGATGAAGAGAGATTTTTTGAAGGATGTAGATCAGAAGCTTGCACAGTTGTAAGTTTTTGAAAGCCTTGGTTTGTACATAACAGTTTACTTATTTATTTCCTTATTTGTATAGAACTTAAAGTCTTGTGTAAAGAATTTAAGTTAGGGGGAGATTGTTGGGAAATAGTTTAAGTAAGGTTCAAGCTGTTAGTTAGACTTCTCAAGCTGTTAGTAGATTCTCTGTTTAAATACAAAGTTCATGCTGTTAGTTGAAGAAACTCGAGCTGCCAGTGTTAAAGTTCAAGCTGCTAGAGTAAAACTGCTCAAGCTGCTGTGTTCAAGCTGTCCAACGACTCAAGCTGCTCAACAGTTTCTCAAACAGAAAGTGCTGATTTTCAGGGAAGATATCTACAAGAAGATTCCAGCATATCTACTATCAAAGAAGTCCTAGTCCTTCAAGGAAATATGTCCATAGAGCAATATAAATAGACAGAATGTTGTATAGAAAACAGACGCATACACATACGCACATAGGAGTTTCTGCATTATTTTTGAGTCTGTAATTGCTTTATTGTTTAAGTTTTCATAAGCCTCTAAGGTTGTAAAACCCTAAGAACAGTTTGTGTTCTTCGTCTAATCTAAACAGATTAGAGGTGATTGTAATCATTGAATTAAGCAATATAAACAGTCTTGGTTATTTCTGTGTTTTATGCTATTTTTGATTCTGAAAGTTTTTGTCAAAATAATTGAGTGTTATTCCGCAAACTTCTTAATTAAACTTTGATTCAAAGCAAGATTATTGATTTATACTCTGATAAATTCAAATCAGTTAATCTTGGTTATTCATAATTTTCATAATTTTAGATCCTGACAAGTGGTATCAGAGACACAGGTCGTTCTTTGTTTTTCAAAGTCGAAAACTTTCTTTCAAATTTTTAATCTTTTTCAATGGAATTTGAAAATAGCAGCAGTGGATCTGGGCAAGGACTCAAAGTGCCTATGCTCAAGCCCACTGAGTTTGAGATGTGGAAACTCAGGATTCAACAGCATATTCAATTCATTGATTATGCCATATGGGAAGCTGTTGAATTTCCTCCTGCAGTTGATCCAGAACTTGATGCTGAGGGAAAACCAGTAAAAACTCCTCCAAAAACTGAACTTGAAAGGAAGGCTAGAATGAATGAAGTGAAAGCACTGACATTATTACAAATAGCCATTCCTAATGCTTATCAACATCAGTTTAAGAAGTTTTATACTGCTCACTCTCTTTGGAATGCCTTAGAGAAGAGGTTTGCTGGTAATGCAAGTACCAAGAGGAATCAAAAGGACCTTTTGAAACAACAGTATGAAAACTTTTCTGGTGGCAAGAATGAAAACCTCACCCAAATCTTTGACAGGTTCAACAAACTGATAAGTGAACTGGAAAGTGCAAGGGTCAATCTGGATCAAGATGAGGTCAACAGAAAGTTTCTCAGATCTCTTGGAGAAGAATGGACAGTCTACGCTGCACAGTGGAGAACAAAAGACACACTTGATGAGATAGAATTGGATGATCTGTACAACAGTCTAAGAGTGTTTGAGACTGAAATTGATGCTAAAAAGAAATCCTTTTCTTATAATCATAACACTGCTCTTCTGTCCTCTGAAAAATCTAATAACTGTGATTCTGTTTCAGGTGGTGATGGAAATTCTGCTGAAATTCATTATGAAGCTTTTGTTGCCAATGATGGATTATTTGCTCTAAATGTTGAAGACTTGGAACAAATCCATCCTGATGATCTTGAAGAGATGGACTTAAAGTGGCAACATGCAATGCTGACCATGAGAGCCAAAAGATTTCTGAAAAGAACTGGCAGGACCAACTTTCATGCCAAAACAGATGGCAAACCATCTTTTGATAAATCAAAAGTGGAATGCTATAAATGTCATAAGCTTGGTCACTTTGCCAGAGAATGTAGATCTCAAGGTCAACAGCCATCAAGGACTTCACAGCCCATCCAATCTTCCTCATCAACAGCACTTGTCTCTCAAGAAGATAATGTGTTTGACTGGAGTGATCAGACAGAGGAAGAATTCCAGAATCAAGCTCTTATGGCAGAAACATCAAATGTCTCCTCCACTGAACTACCATCTGAGGTAACCTCTAAACTCTGCTCTCAATCATGTAAAAATATGGTTAAAAAGTACAGAGATCATAATGAGAGCATGTGCAAAACTCTAGCTAAGATGGAAGAAAGGAGATATGAATATATGCAAGCCATAGAAGATCTGGAAAAACAGATCAATGACTACAAGGATAATGAGCTTCAAATGGGTTATGATAGAAACTATCATGAATGGGAGAAAAAGGAACTCAACAAGAAAATAGAATCTTTGAATAAAAAGATAGAAGAATCTGAACAGAAGGTGTTAGAGGCTAATAAGAAACTAGAATCTGTTAACATAGATTTAGGTAACTTCAAGTTAGCAAATCAAAAGCTAGAACACCTAATGAAAGTTCAATTCAAAGACAGAGTTAAATCCCAGGTCAATCCCAAAGAAGGAATAGGATACAATGCTACTCCACCTCCATATAATAACAAGTACATTCATCCAATGAGTGAAGTTGCTGATAGACTTGTCAATGAACCACTAGATGAGTCTATGACTATTGTAGATCCTATCCTTGATAGCAGTCCTGAACCAAAAGAAGGTAAGAGTCAAAATAGAGACTGTGACACAAAGAGTGCACCCATAGAAGTCCAAGTTCCCAGTAAGAAAGGAAAAGAAAAGATGAGTGTATGCAATGCTACTCCACAAGATTCTGTACTTTCTAACTGTAACACTGCATCTTCATCAAAAGGACCTAAAAGAGGTAAAACTGTTTCAATCTGCACATGCCAAAAGCATGGTGTTCAAAAGTTTCCTAAACAACAGCAGGTAAGAGGAAACCAGAGAAACAAAAACAAGAAATTGACAGAAAAGTCTGGTGTGCCAATCCAAACTGTCAAAAGATGCTTTCACTGTGGAAGGAAGAATCACTTTGCCAAGGATTGTTTTTACAAACCAGCTGTTGCAAAACAGACTGTGCATCACACAAAATCAAATCCTAAACAGGCAAAGTCCTCAAAAGTGAAACCTTCCACAGCAGCTCCAAAGAGAACAGTTGATCGCAGATTTTCAAAAGTTAATAAAAAACAGTCCACACATCAAAAACAAGTTTTGGCAAAGCCTAAATCAAGTTTTAAACAAATATGGTGTGTCAAGGACAAATCTGTTGCTCAAACTGCTAAGTCAAAATCTGATGCTGTTAGTGCAAAAACTGAAACTGTTAGCACTACAAACACAGCTCAAGCTAATGAGCATCAAACTGGAGCTGTTAGTGATTCATCTGAGACTGTCAGAAGAAAAGATGATCAAAATAATTGGCTACCTCACATAATCACTAAATACTCTCCAAAGACTCCATCAGTAGACCTCACCAAATACAAGAAATCAAAAACAGTTTTTAGTTATGTCAATATACAAGGCCAACCCAAAACCAATTTGGTTTGGGTTTACTCCACTACTAACTAAGCTGTTATTTGTGCAGGGCAACCACAGGTCTCCTCATCGGACAAGATGGCATCTGGACAGTGGATGCTCTAGGCACATGACAGGCAATTCTGAATGCTTGTCAAACTTCAAAGGATTTGATGGAGGTTTTGTTGCATTTGGAGGCATCATTCCTTGAAGCATGGGAAATTTTTGATGTATCCTCGCTTTTTGGCAAAAATATTTGCACACACCTGCACAAATTCTTCAAATCTACATAAGAGGATATATGTTTCCCATAGGCACTCACTATCTTCAATAAAAAGGCTGATAAAGCCAAGTGCCAATTTTGTTAGCATTGATGCTCCATTGCCCTCTGCAATGATGAGCATCATCACAAGAAACAGAGGAGAGGGGCCTGAGCAGACACAGCCCAACATCACTGTTTTAACCCCAGGACCCCAACCCACTCCTCATGATACAGACATCACCTCTGATCCTTCTGAACAACCCAGACGCCCACTCAAACACTTATATATAAGGAAAAGGGGACGAGGTGCTCCTTCCTCCTCCTCCCTTAGACAAGAGCCATATATCCCTGTGCAGGAGGACACTTCTGCACAGCATATCCAAAGGGAACCAATTGAGGACACTCCCACCCTCAATCAGGAGGTGAACGTCTCTTCTGAGACTGTTCATATGGGTTCTGTGGCTGGCACTACTGATGTCTCTGCACAAGAGGCACAGGACAGGGCCAACATCTCTAAGACCACACCCATGGCAACAGCAAGTGTGCAAGCACAAGCTGGAAGTCCCCAGTACCAAGAACAGAGGGGCCCAGAAGTTCCTACTTCTGGTATCAATGTCAGTGATAGACCACAAACACCCCTGGTGTTTTCTGATCTTGAGACTAGTCTGCAACTGATGCTATTAACGGATCCTAAGCTGAAACCTGTTGTAACAATGTTGGAATACCAAATGTCCATCATTGCTGCACAGGGGGCACAAATTCTTGCACTCAAACAGGCAGAAGCTGCTCAAAATCAGAAGCTGGCTAATCTACACAAAGGGTTTACTCTTTGTGGAAATAAGCTAATCAAACTAGAGCAGCTGATTCAAACCCATGTGGCAAAGGTTGTAGGTCCTTCTGACCAAACCAATGCTTCCAAAAAGGGGGAGAATCAGGGAGTTCCAGAACCAGTACAAGCAGCTCCAACACCAACAGTCCAAGCAGCACCAACAGCTTCATCTTCTAGGCTAGCAGTCCCAACAGCTTCTCAAGCTGTTAGCCTAGAAACTCAAGCTGCTTCCACAAGAGCAACTGGAGTTGTCATAAGAGAAGAGATAGCAGCTCCATCCAGTTCAGTCCAAGCTGCATCTTCTGCTACAAAAGATAAAGGCAAAGGTATTCTGATTGAGTCTCCAAAGCACAAGTTTTCTTCCAGAGAAGCTCAGATTGCCTTTGACGCTGAAAAGTTAGCAGAAGAACAGGATCAGGCCTTAGACCAGCAAACCCATGTCCCAATGCAAGATGATGAAACCTTAGGAGACTACCTAAGAGGGTTTGTGGTAAAGCAAGGTGAAAGGAAGAGGAGGATGCCAACTGGGCATACCAAGGCTGAGGAGAGAAGATTTCTGATAAATTTTGCCGTTGCAGCAGACATTCCTAAGAAAATTGCTCAGTCCATGAGCACTGAAAGGCTGCAGGCAATACATAATAAAGAAATGGAGAAAAGAAAGAAAACAAAAATCTCTTCAGAAGTTCAGCCAGTTCCAACAGTCCAACCATCCCAATCAGTCCAGCCATCATCCAAACCAGTCCAACCTGAAGCTGCCAATGCACCTGCTCACACTGATCAACCTAATGTTTCTGTTCCATCATCTGTTAAGAGGGTGATCTTTCAGCACCATTTGCAAAAAGCTATGGAACTAGAAAAGTTGCTTGATCAGCATGACTTCACAAAGCCAGAAATCAACTACTGGTTTGCCAGGTCTCTGGATGAAAGAAATATAAGGGTCAAGTTTGTAATAAGGAGAGAATCTGGACCAGAAGAGGAGTTTGATACTTTCTGGCAGATGGTGCATAGGCTGACCAGGGATGAATTAATAAAGATGTACCACATAGGGTCTGTTTCTCAAGTTAGATCTGATCTTCCACAAGTAAAACAGCTCATCAGAGATCTAAGTTCAGTTGCTAATGCTGAATTTGCAAGAAAAGAAGTGGAAGAGGCTGAGAAGAAAGGGAAGCAGATCAAGGAAGTACATATTTTTGTCAAATCCAGAACCTACAGAATTCAATTCAAAGATGGATTTGGTATTTTCTTCAATCTCGAGTTTTACAATTTTTCAAGAGATATGCTACTTCAAATAAAATCAGTTAGGATATCTTGTGATAGAGATGAGATGAAGAAAGAATTTTTGAAGGCTATAGATCAGAAGCTTGCACAGTTGTAAGTTTTTGAAAGCCTTGGTTTGTAAATAACAGTTATACTTTTCATTTCCTTATTTGTATAGAACTTAAAGTCTTGTATAAAGAATTTAAGTTAGGGGGAGATTGTTGGGAAATAGTTTAAGTATACTCAAGCTGTTAGTTTAGACTTCTCAGACTGTTAGTAGATTCTTCATGTAAATACAAAGTTCATGCTGCTAGTTGAAGAAACTCAAGCTGCCAGTGTAAAAGTTCAAGCTGCTAGAAGTAAATCTGCTCAAGCTGCTGTGTTCAAGCTGTCAATGACTCAAGCTGCTCAACAGTTTCATAAACAGAATGTGCTGATTTTCAGGGAAGATATTTACAAGAAGATTCCAGCATATCTACTATCAGAGAAGTCGTAGTCCTTCAAGGAAACACGTCAATAAAGCAATATAAATACATAGAATAGGTTTTTCTATTGTATAGGAGTTTCTGCATATTTTGAGTCTGTAATTGCTTTATTGTTTAAGTTTTTCATAAGCCTCTAAGGTTGTAAAACCCTAAGAACAGTTTGTGTTCTTCGTCTAATCTAAACAGATTAGAGGTGATTGTAATCATTGAATTCAGCAATACAAACAGTCTTGGTTACTTCTATATTTTATGCTATTATTGATTCTGAAAGTTTTTGTCAAAATAATTAAGTGTTATTCCGCAAACTTCTTAATTAAACTTTGATTCAAAGCAAGATTATTGTTTTATACTCTGATAAATTCAAATCAGTTAATCTTGGTTATTCATAATTTTCATAATATTTAGATCCTGACAGATCTTTATCTTTGTAAATCACCACCAGATGCTTGGCCATAACAACTTGAAACTCATTTAGCCTTTCCATATACTTGATAAATCTATTTGGTGCTGTGATATTAAATCTTCTCATCCCTCTTTCCACTCTAATATGAAGATCTTGTATTGACTTGAGAACCAACTTCGTATGCATGAAATGGAATAGAGCCTTAAGTGAAAAATGACAATATTCTTCTATTTTATTTTGGCATAACTCATCAAACAAGTCTTCTACATCCACTAAGTTGATATTAAACAAGTCAGCTTCAGTGAAAACATATGTCTTTCCGTCGTCTCTCGTCACAGTGAATGTGTGATTGAAGATAGTTACAAACCGATCTTTGTCAATCATAACAAGATCAACTATCCTAAACTCACTTCTTACATCTTCAATTCGCAGAGTTTTATTTTGCAAAAAATGAGTGTAATTTACAAGATTAGGCATGTTCGGCTCGATTACTCTAAACAGCATAAAAAATGAACATGGAGCACGCTTCTTGCAAAATATATTCTTCTCTAAGTGATCTTCCAAAAATGGAAGTTCATTTCTTTTCTTTATGAAGTCTTCGTTCAACTTTCCAGAAAGATTTAACTTCTTAACCTTCTTCTTTCTGATCTCATCCTCATTCAGCAAAGTCAGCTAATCATTAATTTCCTTTTGAACTTCTTCTTGAACAGCATGTCTCAAGTGATGCTGTCTTTCAGACTCGTCAGCCAAAATATAACTCTTGAAAAATTTATCCATTAATTCAACTTCATTCAACACTTTAACAGATTCAGGCATCACATCATCAATCGGAAATGGATCAAATTCTTCCTTAACTGTAACCGTCACCTCAGGATTTTCAACCGTTGGCGTTGGCATTTCATCTGTTAGAATCTCTTCAACCAACTCCTCCTCATCTAATATCCTTTCAGCTCTCAGAGTGACATCCGACTATTCAAATATTTCATCTTCAGACACATCAATTTCTTTTTCAACATCTTCAATTCTGAGCACTTCTTCTTCTACTTCATTATCTGAATCATCATAATCTTCAAAGTTGTAAATTCCAGATTGAATACTCACAGGAATCTAAACATCTTCATGAAGAATCAATTCCTTTCCACTTTGAGCATCAACCGGTTTTTCTGTTGATCCTCCAGCTTCACCTGCACCTTTATCTCCAGTCTCTTTCTCTTTATATACAACCATTTGAAGTTTAGTGTCTCCAAGCTTCCTCCTCTTCTCCACCTCATGAGGAGCACCACCGGAGTCATCATCATGATCCTCATGTTTCCTTTTAGGCACCGAAACTTGAGACTTACACGTCTGCTCAATAATAAACAATCTTTCTGATAACGATCCAAGAGCACTTACAACAGTGTTTTCTAATCCCAACATTCTTTCCCTCATCTCATCAAACTGTTCATAGCAGTAGTCCCGCAGCTCATTATTTGAAATTTGAGTATCTTCTTATTCTTCAATCTCTGCTGTAGCTTTACCTTTTAACAACCTTTGAATGTGTGACGTTTGATTCATCATCTCTATATATTGACTTGTCATCTAATCAGTAACTCCCGTTATGGCTTCATTCAGTCGTGTTTTGGATACAAAGATTAACGTGCTCACACCTGGGTCACTTAGACTTCCAGTTGTCACGACAGTTGAACTTGTAAAAAGAACATCTGCATAGCCTATGTTCAGAGTTGGCACTGATGTATTTCTGGTAGGACGTCCAACTACTACATGCGATGGAGCGACGAATGCTTCCGACACAATAGTTGTTGCTACAGGGACACGTAGTCCTTCTGTACTTGGTTCAACACATGAAAGTGACTCTAGTGTCATATCGTGTATTGGTTTTATGACCTGTGGACAAAGAAATTTACAATGGGGCAGAATTATACTTGTTTCAATATCCATAAGATCCGAATGATCCCAAGATAGATTGTGTGCAAAATTTCCGTGATGAATCGAAACATCTCATTCTTGAGAAGGAGATGAGTGGCCGGTGGGGTGTGCAGTCACTAGTGGGGTACTGGTTGATTCAATGTCAGCTCTCAAATGAGAGCTGACAGTAGATGTGGCTACCCGACTGTCTGTGGTTTGGGTCTCCCTCACACTCACTCGCACCATCTCATCAACTTCTTGAACAGGTAGAGGTTCAGATTGAGATACTTTAAGTCTCTCCCAAGCAACATCAATATTATCACCATTACCATCATCATCATCAACATCATCATTATCATCGTCCTCACACTCATTTCCCACTTTTTGAATATTAGATAAAGTTCTTTCAGAGTCAGAATCTCCCGCACCTCCCCTCACAACTTCTTCAGCCTTATCCCTCAACTCAAGGTTACCCTTTGATGTACTTGCGCTCCTAGAATTCCTTGGGCAGGAAAACTCGGTTCTTGAGTTTCCATTAGAGCATGGTCTATTCGATACTATATTACACTCTCCACATTCGCATCAGCATACTTCAACAAAGCTTCAAGAATCAGCATGATATTGACATTTGAATCGTCCTGAACTTTGTGCATGCTCATCATTACGTAATCTGGGAACTTTTAAGAATTTGATCTCTTTGGAATTTTTACATTGGCCTTTAATATGCCTCTGATCAAAATTCGTATGAAACGTTGTAGTGGCACAAACTTCTTGGCTCTATTAGTTGTCTTTGCAAGCACTACTTCTATAAGGTCTTCCCATATACATTGGGCGAAGTCATAGTGCTTATTGAATGATATGCCATGAAACAACCTTAAACCATGAATACTTCCTCTATCTATCCGAGTGTGCTTAGATGTCATACATCTGTTGATAATGCCAAACAGTGTATTCCATTCTCCATTCAAATCATTTCGGTAAAACATGGAACTTTTAGTCAAAGCTTTAGAATAACCAAGGCTGATAAGATCTCTGCAAAGCTGATCGTCAGACACAAAATCTTCAAAATCATGGGCAAGTTCAGGGAAGTTGACTGTATACATGCGTCTAGGTAAAAAACAAGTTATGACACAATCTAGCTAGAGTGATCATTGCTTTGAATTGGTTAATGGTGACCTTGAAGTGATGATCACCTTCAGCAGGCACAAATTTAATTGTGTGCCAAAACTGATGTAAGTAAACCAGAGGAATGGAAGGTTTATATTTCAAAAGGTAACCGAGAGGGTGACCTTTTAGGATTTCCACAATCACTGGATGGATTACTTTTATGGAATTTGGATCAAACCGGTGATTGTTATCAAGTAAGGTTAGGCAGTGTTTGGATTTTATGAGTTGGCATTCTGGGATCAGGGATGACGGTGATGGTCTTGTTACTGATGCTGATTTGATAGGTTTGGACACAAGAGTATGATTTGAAGAAGAATGGGAGTCTGAAGAATTTGAGTTATGGGTGGGGGTTTGGGATGCCATTTCTTACCTGTAAGAATAACACACATGTTAGATATATCAGATAAACAAACTGACTCCTACAGATAGAGAAATAGAACATTTAACAAAAAAATTAGAAAAATATGTGTTACATTGTTTACAGCATCGGGATTCCAGACAATAATATTAAAATATTATTGTTTGGAATCCAAAGTCAATCGTTAAGAGAGCAATGTTAATGTAACACAACTTTTAAAAATTTATCTTGAAAAATGTGAAGTTTCCCTGAAAAATTAAAATTCCCACACTTAGAAATATTTTTAAAATTTGACCCCAAACTCGATATATGAATGGACAAACTCGAAATAAACTTGAATAGACTTGGGTGACACTGAAACAAACTCGGCTGACATATGAATAAACTCGATTACAACAGAAGTCAACTCGAGTGAAGTTATAATAAACTCGAATGACCCTTGTAATTTCTCGGATGAAGTTGCATCAAACTCGAAGTAAACATAAAATTCCTCGATTGAAGTTATGTTAAACTCGTATGACACTTCACATTTTCTCGGGTAAACTCTTGTCAAACTCGAAAGTAACTTTAGTTTTCTAAAATATCCCTTTTATCGAGTTGAAACAACTTAGAAAAATTCGAAGTCCCTTTTATGACAAACTCGCATGAAACATGGATTTTTCTCGGACAACTCTTTGTTCGACTCGATTGAACAACAACTTTTCTCGAATAATGTTTTAAGCGAGTTTGAGATTTCTAAATTATTCTAAGTCCCAAACCTTTTCAAACTCGATTGAAACCTAAAGTTTTCTAGATAGATGTTTACTCAAACTCGATATAAAGATGATTTTTCTCGAATGACACTATTATCGTGTTTGAACAACTAAATATCTTCTAAGTCCCATTTCACTTCATGAAAATTCAAAAATCATTTCCAGGGACTTTCAAACCTAATATTTGAACCATTCCTTATCGAAAATTCATTTAAACAACTTCCTTTCACTGAAGTTGTTCTATAAACAACACTATAACCCTCAAAAATCCAATATTTAGTAGGGTTTAAACTCGAAAAAATTTGAACTTTAAATGTAAATTAAATGTCGTATGTTGGATTATAAAACTTGAAATTTGATTTTCAATCTTATATAAACATTATTCACACATACAATCTTTCAATTTCAGATTTAAAAACCCAAATAATAATATTTGGATTTAACACACCGATACACCCACGAACACACACAGTAGCACTCATATGAACATAAAACTCGAAAAAACAACTAAAAAAAATATATAAACAGTAGAGAAAACAAACATATACTTACAAATTTCTAGTAAACTCTTGATTCAAACAGATGTTGAATTTGATGTAACGTATTACAAGAAGTTCAAACATAAAGTACAAAGATAAAATCAATCATAAGGTAAAAACATAAGTTTCAACACTTAGTTGTTTATGTGAAATGCTAGATTCGAATCATACAAGGCTTGGCATTCGAATCTGTGATAGATTCGAATGTAGCCATAGATTCGAATGTGACCAGATTCGAGAGTGTCTTTGTGGATAGACACGAATGGGCCTTGGGCCAGATTCGTGTTTGGCCCACATCAGACTAGAATCAGGGTCTATAATTACGGATACACTCTAGATATTATTAGACTTTTTGCAGAATTCGTGAGGGATTAAGCATAAAGCGATCTCGAGTTTATGAGCTTGGTGAGTGTTCTTTCGGAGAGAATCAGTTCGTAGGATCGTTCGTGTGTCGTTCGTTCAGCCTCTGATAGTCTCCGTGACATACCCATTCAGCCGATTGTTGGTATTTTACTCCTTTAAACATTCTACATTTCGGAATATCCCTTGGCATTTTTATTTATCAGGAAATTATCTTACGTGACGCAGACATAGACATACTTTTATGATCAAGGCACACAGACAAAGATTCTAACTTGTTGGTATTTGCAAACTTTCTTTAAAAGACAAATATCGGACACAGGTCTGTATTTTCATACAACAAAGTGTCTTAGTTCGACTTAAGGTTTATTTTTAAAGTTAGCAGACAGCGGTGACAGGTCTGTACTGACGTACAACAAAGCGACATATCTGCTAACCCGAATCTAAACAGAGATAACAGGTCTGTACTTACGTACAACAGAGTTGCATGTTTTCGACTCTCAGTTTTGTATGATATTTCTATTCTTTCCATTTTAAGATGTATTTGATGTTTCCATACATCCCCAGAAAGTTTGCATACCTCATTTAGACTCAAAGTTTGTATGTCTTGTACATAAAAATTAAGACCGATTGGTCGTACATCTAAGTTAGTGACACGCTTGACTTTTTCTAGAATATTTTATTAGCCTTGAGATTCCCTATATGTATTATGCCTACCAACACATCAAACTAAATAAAGTACAACACTTAGAATTTAGTTGCATTATGTGTGAAAGCCTAAACACTTAGAGTTTGTAACGACTGTGCTAATTTTCGTCACTTTGAACATATGCTTCTAAGACTTAACTCTTCTTTCTGATAATCTCTTTTTTTTTTTGTATTTTTATAATTTTCTCTCTTTTTTCTTTTTGTTTTTCATAAGAAATAGCAAAAAATAAGGTAACCTACTAACTTACTAAAAAAAGAAACCTACTAAAAATAGAAACTTTCCTAAATTAGCAGACTACTGTAAAGAAAGAAATACTAAGACTATAAAAGAAAATAAGCTACTGATACTAAGGTCCAATTACTCTGGGTTGCACATTCCATTCAGTTGAATTAAATACTCAAACCGTGACTTATCAAATGCTTTGGTAAACAAATCTGCATTATTATCTTCTGTTGCCACTTTTACCAATTTGATTAAATTCTTTTCAGCACAATCACGAATAAAATGATGCCTTATGTCTATGTGCTTTGTTTTATTGTGTTTAACTGGATTATTTGTAATAGCAATTGTAGATTGATTGTCTATCCTAATTGGAGTTTGAGTGTAAGCCAAACCGTAATCCCGCAATTGTTGTTGTATCCACAGAACCTGTGAGCAGCAACTACCAGCAGCAACATACTCGGCCTCGCACGTTGACACGGCTACCGATGTTTGTTTCTTGCATTGCCAGGATACCAATCTCCCTCCTAGGAACTGACAACCTCCAGTTGTTGATTTGCGCGTCAAGCTGCATCCTCCGTAGTCAGAATCCGTGAATGCCTCCAACTCTAGATCTCCCTCCGCGTGATACCAAAGGCCCAGCTTCGGTTTCGACTTGAGGTATCGTAGAATCCGCTTCACAGCTTTCATATGCATCTCCTTCGGATTCGCTTGAAACCTAGCACAAATACACACAGAAAACATAATGTCAGGTCTTGAAGCATTTAAATACATAAGTGATCCAATCATGGCCCGATATAAAGTCGGATCCACATCGGTATCACTTTCACTACCCGGTCCGAGATTATGATTCACTTGAATCGGCGTGCTGAAGTGGGCAGTCAACTTTGTTCCTTCCATCCCGAAACGCTCCAATATGTCATAGACATACTTAGTCTGATGGATAAACATCCCTTCCTTCTTTTGGTCAACTTGTAACCCCAAAAAGAAATTTAACTCCCCCATAGCACTCATCTCGAACTTAGACTTCATCACCTTCTCGAAATCTTTTCACATCTGTTCGTCTGATGATCCAAAGATGATATCATCGACGTACACTTGTACCAAGATAAAGTGATCTCCCTTCCTCTTAACAAAGAGAGTACTATCTATCCTACCCCTTTCAAAACCGTTCTCTAACAGATGGTTGGATAGAGTCTCATACCACGCCCTAGGTGCCTGATGCAATTCATATAGAGCCTTATCTAAGCGATATACTCTATCAAGATATTTTGGATCTGTAAATCCGGGCGGTTGTTCTACATACACCAACTCCTTCACTTACCCATACAGGAAAACACTCTTAACATCTAACTGATATACCTTAAAGCCCTTGAAGGAGGCAAAAGCTAGAAACAACCTAATGGCTTCCAGCCTTGCTACTGGTGCAAAAACTTCGTTGTAATTCCCTCCTCTTGGTTGAAACCCTTTACAACTAATCTAGCCTTGTTGCGCGTGACTATACCCCGATCGTCCCTTTTGCACTTAAAAACCCATTTGGTTCCTATGGCAATCTCCCCTCGAGGTAATGGAACTAACTCCCACACTTCTAGTTTCCTAAATTGCGAAAGTTCTTCCTGCATCGCTTCAACCCAGGAGTTATCCTTAAGTGCCATTTGCACATTCTTAGGCTCTACTTGCGATATGAAACATGAATAGAGACATGTGTGATATGCCTCGGAGTCATTTATCATCGACAACAACACAGTGTTGTTATTTAAACTACTCCTAGTCCTCACACCCTCGTTAGGATTTCCTATGATGCTTTCTAATGGATGGTTCTTGTTAATCCTAGAGGTCTCTATATCATCAACCCTTAGATTATCTCCTAAGTTAGATCCTATTTCACCTAATGGGGGAACCGGCTCAGCTTCTACATTTTCCTCCTCATGGACGTTTTCCTCAGAGTTGGAACTTGATGCTTGAGTCTGATTCTCAGTGGTAGGTGATTCTTGATCAGCAACTTCTGGAGATCTATCTACAGTCGCAGTAGGCTCGGATGTGGATTCAAACGTAGTCCTCGGAAAGATATGACCATCGTCATTCAGGTGCAACGTCGCCATGTCTTTTTCGATTGTACCTGCATTATCATCCAAAGGAATGTTAAATGACTCAAATAACTTATCATAGTCAAATATCCATTCCGGACCAGTTTGGGGTTCATGTGTATAACTTGTGACTTCAATATTATACACAATCTCCACAGTACCATTTGTTTTGTTAAAAACCCGTTTGTTTGGTGAGTTAGGCACATAACCTAGGAAGTATCCTTCGTCAGCCTTTTCACCAAACTTCGGTTGATGTTTTGTACGCAATAAAGTGCATGGTACCCCAAACGGTTCGAATCCAGTTAAATTAGGTGGCCGTTTATTCAAAATTTCATAGCATGTTTTGTTCAAAGATTTGACTGTAAGGACTCGATTTAAAATATGGCACGCGGTATTCACTGCCTCCCCCCAAAACATGGTAGGAAGCTTTGAATCCGAAAGCATAGTCCTTGCAGCCTCAATCAATGTTCTATTTTTACGTTCGGCCACCCCATTTTGTTGAGGTTCATATGGTGCACTGAATTGATGCACTATGCCCTTTGATAGGCAATATACACCAATTACAGTGTTTTTGAATTCAGTCCCTTTATCACTACGAATATTTTTAACCCGTGTTCCGTAGGAGTTCTCCACTTGGTCTAAGAACCCGATAAGCTTGGAAGCCGTCTCGTCCTTTGTACCTAAAAAGAAAACCCAAGAAAATCGTGAGTAATCGTCAGTGATAACTAAACAAAACCAACTACCTCCTATACTCCTTTTGTTGATAGGGCCAAAAAGGTCCATATGCAACAAATCGAATGTTGAGGATATCGAGTTCTGCTTCTTGGACTTGTGTGTCTTTTTATGTTGCTTGCCCTTCATGCACGGTAGACACTTGTCCTCGAACTGAAAGCTCTTCATAGGCACACCCTGCACCAGTCCATTCTTCGCTATGTAATTCATCTTCCTTAGGTGCAGGTGAGCCATGCGTCTGTGCCACAGTACGGATTTTGTCTCCGAAGCTTTGGATAGTAGACAGATTGGCCCCATCGAAGTCTCCGGCTTGTTCATATCCAGCATGTACAAGTCATTCTTCCTTGGCGCCCGCATCAAAACCCATTCTTCAGGAATTTTGAATCCCGGCTTTAGCACTAACGCCTCAGTGTCAGTAAATAACACTGAGTTCTTCTTATCACAGATTTGAGATACACTAATGAGATTGTGAACCAGTTTATCAACGTGATAAACTTGGTCCAACTTGATTGTCCCATTAGTGACCACTCCGGTACCCGTGATATTTCCACCCTTGTTACCCGCGAATGATACGAATCCCCGATTCCCACCCTTGAAGTCTGTAAGTAGACCTCTTTCCCCTGTCATGTGCCTGGAGCATCCACTGTCGACGAACCACTTGTTGTTTGGACCTGTGGTAATCTCCTGCACATGAAAAAAAAAATAGGTTAGTTATCACGGGGAACCCAAGCCATGACTGACTTGGTAATACCATTCTCGTCCACATACTTGAACTCTTTCAAAAACCCATCTCGCCTTTCAGGTGACTTGGGCCTTTGAACTGGGTTCTGTTGTGGTGCCGAGTGATTTAAGTTCACTCTTTGCCTTGGAGTAGGCATTTGTTGTGGAGCTCTAGAATAATTCCTATTATATGGCATTTCGGACTGTGATCCCTGAGCTCTTACCGGTGCATACTGTCTAACTGGAGTATGAGACCTAACTGGAGAGTGTGACCTGCTAGGTGTTGTGCTCCTATAGACTTGTTGTGGTGCTGACCTAGATTGATTAATGACACGATTCGGTGAATTTTTCCTAATCACTTCCTTTGGTCCAACCTTAACCGGTGTGTTTTTCACAACTTGTTTGGGTGCGGCCTGCACAGTTTTCTCGGTACATTGAGAACTACTGGTGCTTGCCACACTGGTTGAGGGCTTAGCAGGTGTTGGGTTCACTGTCTTAGGTGTAACATCTGCTTTCCTAAGCGGACAGTGAGAAGCAACATGCCCCTTCTCGTGACATCTAAAGCAAGACATCTTATCTATGGACTTTTTGTGTGTTCCCTTAGATCTAGGTGTCTCACTAGTGTCTATTTCCTTTGGTACATCTACGGTGTCTGGCTCATCGACCTGATCAGCCCAAGCAATTTTCTGTTTTCCTGCAGGTGTTTCACTGGAGGAAGACACAAATTTGACTTTCTTAACCTTGACGGTTGAGTCAGCCACCTTAGGTGTATTTTCCACTATAGGCTCTGGTCTCGGTGTAGGTAGTTCCTCTAAGTCTACTGATTTGTCAGTGTTCTCCTGAGGCTGAGGCACATAGTTTGCATTGAAAGGTGGTGGAATTTCGTGAAATCCTAGACCTACGGGCTTCTTAGACTGTCTTTGGGCATCTAAAACTTTCCCTAGGTTTAGACTCGAATTCCTAAACTTCTCCAACTTGCTATTCGCCTCTGCTACCTTTACCTTTGTTTCAGCTAGCTCTATGTCCTTGTCCTTAAGACTTTTGGTCAGGGCTTCTACGTGCTCATACATTAGCTCTATCCGAACACACTGCTCACTGTGTTTGTCTTTTAGAACTATTACGTCTTGAGCATCAGCCTTAAGCTTTTCTTTAAGATCTTGCTTGATATCGTTTAGGCTAGCATTTTCAATTTTTAAATTTTCATTTTGAGCAGTTATGGTTTTATGTGAGTCTAAGACTAGATTTAACCTATCATTAGAATTAACACATAACGCACATCATTCACGAAAGAGAGAATAAGTCAGACTAACCTTTGAGTTATCAGACTCCACGTTGGCCATCTGAGCAGCAAACTCCAGTACTGTGTGATCATTCGCCTTGTCTACCCACATCGGACTGCTGTCCCGTGTGGTCTGCTCGTCCCCATCACATCCAGTTTCTGTGACTTCAGCCATGAAGGCTCTAGCATTCGACTCAGGATGTGAACTCCAGTCATAGGTTCCATCTAGCTGTCTGTCTGAAGTGACATTGGATAGAAGACCCGCTAGATTGGCTTGACCAGATGATGAACTCGGAAGATATCGTTGTTGGGACTGATTTTGCAACTGTCCCTTATGCTGACTCTGTCCTTGGTATGTCTCCACCTTCGGTCTCTGACACTCCCTGGCGAAGTGTCCCAGTCCTTGACAGTTGTAGCATTTTACCTTAGACTTATTTTATTTTATTTTATTTTAGTTTAATTTTTACTTAGGTAAAAGGTCAAAAATTACTGAGGGTGCATTCAAAGTTGGATAAAATAAACATTGAGTGAAATATCGTGTGCTAAGGGTAAAAGATTGGGCATAGTTTATCTTGTTACACAATACCGTAGAAAAAGGTTGAAAAAGTTGAAGTTATTTCAAAAATTTTCGAAATTTTTCTAAGTGTTTGGTGTTTTCGAGTTTAGGGCAGACTCGAATTGGGCAGACTTCGAATCTGTCAGTAGATTCGAGTTGGCCTTATATTCGAAGGTTGGTAGTATATATAGGTCAACAGTGAAGTCATTTATTTCTTACTGTTTTCGAATCTACTTCCTCGAATCTAAGCCAGCGATTTTGAATCTATCCTCGAGTCTACCGTTTCTCTCATAAACGACAATTTGTCGAGATTATTGCCAAAGTGTTCGATTCTACTACTGTATCTAGGTATAATCAACTTGATTGTACAAGATTCATGGAGTTTTATACACCATTTTAGGCTAAATCATCGATTTTTGAAGGTTTAAGGGTCGAAATAGGGTTTTTACAAAATTACCAAGTTTGGACCGATAAACAGTCAAATTAAAGGCATATTTCTGTGATTAGTAACTAGTAGGACTGATGAATGTAATTTTCTAAGTCCAAAAAGGTTAAAATCAAGAGATTTGGTCTTTGAATAAAATCGGCGGTTCGAATCTGTTCATGGGGGTTTCTCGAATCTGTCATTAGACTCGAGAAGACCAGGACCTTCGAATCTGTCAACAAACTCGAAAATGGACTAATTCGAATCTGTTACATTCGAATCTGTTTTTTTATTTGCATTATTTAATTTAAATTTTATTAAACTTGTAGAAATTTAATTGTGTTGGATTTTGTACTTAAACAAGTTCAAAATAAAACAGATTTGAATTTAAAGAAGTTTATTGATTTTTAATGAATCTAATAGTTTTGTTTATTGTGCAGAAATGACTGTACGAGCGTTTGTGCCTAAGCACAATATGGTGCTTCATCCAGATCATAATCTCCCTGAGGCGCAGGGATTCAGACAAGTGCTTGACTTCCTAGTAGAGTCTAGGATTGGTTTTGCACTGTCTCATAATGTTCAGCTAGTGTTACCGTATATCCGTCAATTTTACGATCATCTGCAGGTAGACTGCTCGGTCACACCGACAGTGCTACGCACTCGAATTGCTGGAAAACCGCTGGTATTTTCGGCGGATATGCTGCGTCAAGTGTTGCAGCTTGGATCTCAAGAAGAAGAAGCTGGACCGATTGAATTTCCTCTGAACATAAGGCAAGCGGCCTTTTAGAGAATGAGATACAGTCTCGATGTGACAAAGGTGTCATATATGAAAAGCGGCTTAATCGGGCAATGGAGATTTCATGCTTATGTCTTCATGGTATGCTTTGCTCCAACGAAAGCAGGGTTTGACTATATAGTTGCGAAAATTCAGTCTGGGATCGTCGCGATGGTATATAATCGACCATATAGTTTCTCGGAGATGTTCTTCTCAAAATTTGTGCACCAGATAACCGCCCTAGAAAATCAACAGTTCTTGTTATATCCGCGGTTCATTATGATGTTGATCAGGCAATTTTTGCCAAATCTGCCGCCGTCAAATGACATCCAAAGCGTTGTTGTTATGGATAAAAGGATTTTCGCTGACTGTTCCTCGCACAGAGGAAGGTTGGCTGTTCCTGTTGAGCGTCCGTTATTCGGAGCAATCTTGGATAGGAATTTTCAAGCCCCGGATGTTGCCAACTGGGCAGGGGTAGTTGAATTTCATCAAAGACAACCACAGCCACAGCCACAACAACAACCACAGCCACAGCCACAGCGTCCTCAAAGGCGTAGACAAAGATAAGCTGCGAGTCAAACTCAGGCGTCAAGGCCTTCGACAAGTCAGCATCCGGAAGAACAGGAAGCCGGGCCTTCAAATGTTCCAACCGAAGCTGAACAATTATGTCAAACACTTAATGAAATTTGGGAGGCAGGGCCTCATGCAAATGAAGATGTGGCTGCAGCATTATTAGGTGAGTTACTTAGTCCACCTGAGGGAGAGGAAGACGTGTTAAGAGATGTTGATGAATATATTCCAGAGCAAGGTGATAAAGTTTTGTCATCATCGGAAACCGAGTCGGAAGAAATGGAGGAGCTAGAAGTTGAGGCTCCTGAGTCAGTTTCGACCGAACCTAATGTTCAAATTGGAACGTATGGATCAAGATTGGTCGTTAATGAAGAAGCATCGAGGAGGAGAGTAGTAAGGGAATCTGATGAATCAGATTTTGAAGAGGAGGAAGTTGCTCCCTTAGAGACTCGGCAAAGGGCCAAGCGTCACAGGTTTATGCAAGGGTCATCCTCAGCATCGGATGCACAACCAGAAATTCCCCAAACTCAAACTCAAGAACCTCAGGCCACCGCTCCACCACCACCACCACCTGAACATGAACCATATATTCCATCACCAATTCGCCCAACTCCTATACAATCCATTCCATCTACCTCGACCACCTACGCTGACAACCAACGGTTTGTGCAGCTTAAGGGACGCGTTGACTTCCAGCATGTCCAAATCTTGGGCCTAACAAAGGCGATCGGCGAAATCCAGGTGCATAATGCAAATCTTGATAAGGATAATGCCGAGTTGAAAAAGATTGTGGAGAATGTCAGGGAAGAGAACACAGAGTTAAAGTCCTTTATTGCAGATCAATCAGAAGAGATCCGATCGATGCGGTCCCTCCTTGAGCAGCTAATGAAAATTTTAAAAGCTCAAGGGGAGACAAGTTGTAGGGATCATGAGGAGCAGCGTAGAGATGAAGATGATGAAGGCAATGATCCCGATGCACCTAATGAGAATGAACCAGTAGATTTTCCTGCTGCTTAGACTGCTCAAGTTCAGGGGGAGCCTAGTCTAGCTGAAGGAGAAGTAGGAGAAGCAAGCTCATCGAAGCAGCCTACAGATTTTGAAATCAGTGAGATGATCGACGCTCTTATGGATGTTGATGATGATCCGATGGATGTAGGTTTTGATTATGACGATGAAGAGCTAGAAGAAGGTGAGTTTGTGCCAGAAGAGATAGTAGACTGGCAATCAGATGACGAAGTAGTTGTTGATGAGGATGATGAAGCCGATGAGATAGTTGTACAGCAGAATCCTATGACGGATACATACATGATACATGGGAATAATATTGTCAACATAGATGTAGTGAATGCTGCGTTGAATGCTTAGCCATCAACAGAAGAACCTGCTAGAGAGCTATCAAATGAAGAAAAACGAAAGTTACGGTTCAGAGCTGAAAAGAAGGAATTGGAGATTAAAAAGACAATGAGGGTGCCGGGTACTGGAAAGTTGTCTGAACGCATATTAAGCTGGTTCTTTGATCGAGAACTGCAGCTATTCATAATTAAAAGGAAAGACGGGCTCCAGTACCTAAGGCGAACATTAAAAGCTTTCAACTCCCTGCCAAAGATCGAAATCACAGCGCTAGCATGGAAAGATCTGATAAACATTGGCAATGATCCCTACGCGAACGTAATTGAAAGAATCATATGAAAAGAGGGG
Organism: Centrapalus pauciflorus; assembly: GCA_020465985.1. Taxonomy (NCBI): domain Eukaryota; kingdom Viridiplantae; phylum Streptophyta; class Magnoliopsida; order Asterales; family Asteraceae; genus Centrapalus; species Centrapalus pauciflorus. The sequence goes on along the minus strand of JAANYP010003273.1, from coordinate 280,282 downwards.
AGATCAAGGAAGTTCGAGCGATTGAATCCAAGGGTCGGGAGAAGAGTAGACGATCCTTCGCGTATCGATCCTCTAACTGGACGACCTTGGATGAGGATTCACTATAAACCAGCTAGATGTCTTAGGAAGGTGCCTCTCAAGCCGATGCCACAGAATGTTTTGAAGAATCTGCATTGGTGGTACGCTGACACTGAGACTGGGGAAGCGGTGATGGAAGATTTTGAAGAAAACGTTATTCTTAGAGTCTACGACCCTCTTCACCTGGTAAACCTCTCTAAAGATGATCTTCATATTTTGCATGCCTGTAAGATCTCTAGTGATGCACATATGGATAGTGAAGCTAGTAAGTATGAAAATGTAGTCAAGGTATGTGTTGAAAAAGGTTTGTATGCTGGAAGTAGTTTGAATCAATAAATAAACAAAGGTCTTAAGTCAAATGTGTGAATTATTAGAAGCTATCGTCAAGGGGGAGTCTGTTGGTACATCCTGTGTGACGATAGCAGTCTAAGTGATCTTACATTGTGATTTAGCAAGTGTTTGTTATATATGTTTATATATGGTTGATATTTATTAGTGTTTGTATGTTTGAACTTGACGTAACGTATTATAAGAAGTTCAAACATAAAGTACAATGATAAAATCAATCATAAGGTAAAAACATAAGTTTCAACACTTAGTTCTTTATGTGAAATGCTAGATTCGAATCATACAAGGCTTGGCATTCGAATCTGTGATAGATTCGAATGTAGCCATTGATTCGAATGTGACCAGATTCGAGAGTGTCTTTGTGGACAGACTCGAATGGGCCTTGGGCCAGATTCGAGTTTGGCCCACATCAGGCTCGAATCAGGGTCTATAATTACGGATAGACTCGAGATATTATTAGACTTTTTGCAGAATTCGTGAGGGATTAAGCATAAAGCGATCTCGAGTTTATCAGCTTGGTGAGTGTTCTTTCGGAGAGAATCAGTTCGTAGGATCATTCGTGTGTCGTTCGTTCAGCCTCTGATAGTCTCCGTGTTTCGTAGTTGAGAGTTGTTTCCGTCTACCCGATAACGAGGATTCCGCACTCATTGACGGCTCCGCGTCTAGATAGATCTCGTAGTGGTAGACCTTACAACATACTTCATCTGTTAACTCCCCATTCAAAAATGCAGTTTTTACATCCATTTGATATATAGTCAGCAGGAGTAATAGACTATGATGAAACATTTGCCCCCATTCGAAGGATCGGTAAATCCTTCAGGCTGATATGTACATATCCTTTGGCCACGAGTCTCTCTTTGTTCCGAATGATGACACCATGTTCATCTTTCTTGTTCTTGAAAATCCACTTCGTTCCAATGATAGATTTGTCTTTTGGTATTTCTACCAATCTCCAGACTTTCAACCTTTCAAACTAATTGAGCTCCTCTTGCATCGCTACTATCCAGTCTGCTTCCTGAAGAGCTTACTTCACCGTTTTTGGTACTATCTTGCTCAAAAAAATTGAGAAGAGACATTCATTTATGGTACCTCTCCGGGTTTGTACAGAAGAAGAGGGATCACCAATGATGTTTTTCAGGTGGGTGGTCATTGTCCATTTAAAAGAATGAGGATAAGGTTGAAGGTGGTCTTGATTGGGATTCAAGTCCAGCTAGGGTGTACGGGGGATAGATTCTGATGTTGATGGAATATCAACTGAGGTAGGAGATTCAGAATTTTCAGCATTCAAGGGAGTATCATTAGATTCTGGAGCTTGAGATTGTTGTACACTTTCAGAAGGAATGTGTACAACGGTCGTTGAAACATCCCTAGTATCTTCAGAAATTGGTTGATGTGAATGATCTGAGACTACGACAGGATCTTCATTAACCCTGACAAGAACCAAAAATTGAAAATCAGATTTGGTCTTATCAAAGTTGTCTTCATAAAAATTTTCAAAAAATTTATTTAAATCATTCATATCCTCTTTAAGCTCCGATGACTTCACAAAAGTCGACTGTTTAGACTCAGGTCCTGAACTGGTATTGCCAGGAGCCATTACGTTGCCTTCATCGAATTTAACATTTACGCTTTCGTTGACGGTCTTTGTGCATTTGTTATAGACTTGGAATGCCACCGATTCTCTTGAGTATCCAATGAATATTCCTTCATCATCTTTCTGATTAAATTTTCCCAAGTTGTCTTTATCGTTCAAGATAAAACACCTACAACAAAAGACATTGAAAAATTTTATATTAGGAATTCTTTTATTTATCAGCTCATATGGTTTTTTTCCGAATCTCTTAATGATTATAGATCTGTTCTGGGTGAAACACGCAGTTGCCACAGCTTCATCCCAGAGGAACAACGACAGATTTGAATATGCGAGCATCGTCCTTGCAGCTCAATTATTATCTTAGTTCACTTGGATCTCAAGACGAAGTAAAACATGAGGTACGCACTTATAGTTGGGTACTTTGGATTTCGGTAAATCACGTGGTATTTCTTCAGGTAGAGTAACAGATAATTTATAAGTCTTTTATTTATCAGCTCAATTATTATCTTAGTTCACTTGGATCTCAAGACGAAGTAAAACATGAGGTACGCACTTATAGTTGGGTACTTTGGATTTCGGTAAATCACGTGGTATTTCTTCAGGTAGAGTAACAGATAATTTATAAGTCTTTGAAACCCACTTTTTAATAGCCTTCTTGGGTATCCATTTTTATACAGTTCTTTTTGGAACTGATTTTGAAATTTGTTTCTTTGTGTAAGGTCACCTACCTACGGATCCAATCTTGACGGGACACCGTCCAACGAGTGCGGGATCCTCTTTAGGGGTTTAACGGATTGATCACACACACGAACACGGAGACCAACACGATGATAGACACAACGACGGACGTCTCGACACGTGAATCTCACCAAGAACACTCTACTAATCACACACAAGTTCGTAATCGCCTCACACATGAATTTATACAAAGATTATTAATCCGAATTGATAAACCCTTAATTATAACCATTAACTTCGAACTTGGCCTGGACAAGTTCGTGAAGGCCCAAGCCCACAAACTTGTCCACCAACAAGTTTGAATCCTGGCTTTGAACTTATTCTAGAACTTGTCTTTGAACTTATTCTAGAACTTATGTTTGAACTTACCTTTGAACTATGTTTGAACTTATCTTTGAACTTAAGTAAACATGAATCACAAACAAGATCAAACATATATATATATATATATATATATATATAACCAATATCAATCATATATCAAATATAATAAACATATGAATTAACGTGCAATTACGAAGACCTGAACTATTACAAAAGATTATCTACACTTAGACTGCTATCGTCACACAAGATGCACTAGTAGACTCTCCCTTGACGATAGCTTCTAACTAGATATTCACTTTGTCTAAGTACTAGGCCTATTCAAAATACCACCAGCATACAAAACCTTATCTATACAAACCTTGACTACCTTTTGGTACTTCCTGCCTTCAGATCTCCAACCTTCGTGAAAATAGATAGGTTTTTCATGAAGCTTCTACAGGTCGGTTTGAGATAGGTTTACAAGATGTAGAGGGTCATATAATTTCTGAATCACTTTGTCCTCATGGTCTTCCATTACTGCCTCAGCTGTTTCGTTGTCGACATACCACCACTTCATGTTTGCAAGAACGTCATGTGGCATAGTCTTCAACGGAACCTTCTTTAAGCACCTGACTGGTTTGTAAACCATCTTAGCCCATGGTTTCCCAATATGAGGATCTATTCTTGTCTCGTCTTCTACTCTGTTACCCAATCTTGGCTTCAGCCTTTCAAACCTTCCAGATCTACCCTCATTTCTTATAAGTTTAGCAACAACTTCAGCATAAGGGTCATCTCCTAGGTTGATCAGAGTCGTCTATGCCAGCTCTTTCACCTAGCATTTTGGCAGTGTATTAAAGACTTTCAACATTCTCCTCAGATACTGTAACCCATCTCGTCTCTTTAGCACAAAAAGTTGTAGCTCTCTATCGAAAAACAAGTTAAGAATGCCTCCAGACAACTTTCCTGGACTAGGCAATCACATCTTCTTCTTTACAGCTAACTCAGTCCTTTTTTCTTCCTTTCTAAACCAATTCTTTTATCTTCATTTGTGAGTTCCCTTTCAGGCTCCTCACTTTCTGATTCAACATTAAGAGCATCCTTAAACGCATCGATGTCTATCAAATTCTGTTCAACTGTAGTGTATGTATCTGTGACTGGATGTTGTTGAATGATGATCTCATTGGCCTCATCTTCTTCATCAACCCAGACCACGTCATCAGATTTCCAATCTGCAACGTCTTCTGGGACGAACTCCCCTTCATCAAGGTCTTCTATTTCATCCTCAAAATCAGACATCACTTCTTCATCTTCAATATCGGCCAAGGCTCTGATTATTTCCTGATCATTTATCTCTGTTGCCTCTTGAGCCTTGCCTTTTTCTTGAGATTCACCTCCTACCATACTTGAAGAACCAGACTCCCCCTGAACAATTGCTTGCTGAGCAGTCTTTTGAGAAAGATCTGCTAGCGCACTTTCTTTCTGCGTGCCTGGATCATCGCCTTCTTCATCATCATCTCTTCTGACTCTTCTCAATTCATCACATTTGCAGCTGCTCTCCCCCTGAGCTTGGACATCTTTCATTATCTGCTCAATTAGGATTTGCATAGTCAAAATTTGAGAATGCTGAGTCGTTAAGTCTTCTTGCTGAGCAGCCACAGTCGTTTGAAGCTTTGTATTTTCTAACTCCAGTCTTGAATTGTGTTGTTGCAATTCTTTGACTGTTGTTGAAAGCTTATATATTTGGACTGTTTGGAAGTCCACTTTGCTCTCTAACTTAGTATACCGCTGGTTTTCGGTGAATGGAGTCGAGGTGGATGGAACGGAGGCGGATGTAGATGGAGCTGCGATTGATGCGGATGGAGCGGTAGTTGACACAGATGCAGAAGCAGAAGTGGATGGAGCTCCCGACATGAATCGATGCCTCTTTGCTCTATGCCGAGGAGCAACTGGAGCTGCTTCTTCTAAATCAAAATCTGAATCTTCGGCCTCCTCATCACGGATTACGGGCCTTGTCTTCTTCCGGCAGCTAACAACTACTCTAGATCCATATCTGCCGTTGGTGACAGCCAGATCTTCAGCCTCTGTCTCCTCAGAACTAGATTCAGATTCAGACTCGGAGGCAGTCTTTACGTGACCCTCAGCCTCAGTCTGTTCCCTAGCATCTTCTTCTTCAGCATGAACCTCTGTGTCTACAAACTCGGCATTAGAAGGTTGATATTCATCTATCTCCTTGAAAATATCATGCACATCAGCAGGAGGTTCCAAAACATCCTGAACCAGTTGTTCAGCTATATCTTGCTCCGCAGCTGCTCCTTGCGCCCAAATTTCCTCCAACGTTTGCTCCCTTGATCAAATTGTGGGGCCGAACTTGATGGCCTAGAAGCTTCAGTCGATGGCCCAACAGCTTTAGTGGCTGGTTGGGAGCGGTGAACGGTTCTTGCAACCGGAGTGTTTCTTGCCGGTGCTCTTTGCTGTTGCTGCTGCTGTTGTTGGGGTGGGGCTTCACCAATCTAATTTTTACTTCCGGAGCAACAAAATCTGGATCTATCACTGCACCAAACAACGGTGCACTTGAGGCCTGACCTGCTCAGCCCTTCGAGCATTATGGGTCTGGCAGTCAGCAAAAATGCGCTTGTCTATTAAAGCAACACCACTTTGGCCGGGTAGTGGTGGCAGATTTGGAAAAAAGTGTCTGATAATCATCATGAAAAATCGGGATACATCATGAATCGTTCCCTTGCTGGAGCGGTGATCTGGTGGACGAACTCTACAAATAACATCTCCGAAAAACTAAACCTTTTGTTGTATACCAGGGCAATCAGAGCAGATTGCAGCTTTGACACCATAGTGTCGAACCCTGCATTTTTTGGTGCGAAGCACACCATTATAACATGGACGAGAAACCTCCATTGTCCAATTAATCCACTTTTTACATATGATGCCTTCGTTATGTCTTGCGCATAACCCATTCTAAAAAATGTCGCTTGCCTTATGGGTATAGGGAAATCTATTGGGCCTACTTCTTGCTCCTCAGTGCCCAACTGCAGGATTTGCCTCAACATATTCACCGAAAACACAATTGGTTGACTGCCTACTCTTGTTCGCAACACAGTAGGGGTAACTGAGTTATCCACCTGAAGGTGCTCCCAAAACTGCCGCACATATGTCAAAGTGATTTGAAAATTATGCGTGAGTGCATACGAAACTCGAGATTGTGTCAGGAATTCTATCATCTGACGATAGGGCTGGGCCTCTGGCAATTGTAGATCCACAGCCATGACCATATTATGTTTATTATAAATAGCACGATCTCCCATATTTGCACACAAAATCAACAAACTAAAATTAGAAATTAAATTAAATTTGTTAAATTTGAATATGCATAACATCGAACTTGATTAAGTTCGAAGTCCAACACATTCGAAGTTGGACAAATTCGAGATTATTAAAAAGCATTCGAACTTTATTAAATTCGAGGCATCCATTCGAACTTGACTGACATCGAACTTATAGATATTTCAACATGTTAGAACTTTCTGACAAGTTCGAACCTGAAGAACAAATTCAAAGTCGGTCATTTTCAACGTAAAAATCATGATTTTAATCCCATTTGACTTAATTAATCGTGTAATCTAGTCCTATTAGGTTCTAATCTAAGTTATGTATCATTTATTTTAAGTTTTATCTTTTAAAACTTGTGATTTAAAGTCACCTAGTTTTAAATGACATAAAACTCAAATATGGTCGATTTTTGTGAGAATAATGTCCTAAACTAACGCTTACTTAGTATTATGATGTTCACTATACTCAAGTAGACGTGTATATGTGGCACCTTTGCCACAATAACCACCATTTACAATAGACCCAGGATTAATCACCAAACACATGATTACATAATGATCTGAATACTTAGTTAAAGTGCAGAAGCATTAAAGGTACATAAATTAAAAGAATACAACTGAATCAAACACCCTACGGTGCTACAAGGTTTCAAGTCTAAGTCTACATACTCAAAAGCATTACATCAATCAATAATTTATTACAACCATATTCCCATTTTCCAATTACCAAGCTGAGTAGTAGATATCTTCAAACACTTCAACAGATGACCTAGCTAGAAGGTCCCGCATCGGATTTCCCTTTTCCTGTAAAAATTCAACAACTGAGGGGTAAGCGAATGGTTAGTGAATACCAATGATTTTACACATTCCACAAATCCTTATGATGCCCCCAAGTGTAACCGCGGTAACACATACCGTATACTCCACACGTACTTAAAGTACGCAAACCCGAGCCGCAGCTCCTTCGAGTTGACACTCGGCATAAGAAAAACCAACCATCTGAGGCAGACATAACATCGGGGATGACCTACTGTCTATCCTGACCATAGAGGTGTCAAACTCTTGGTCATATAGCACAGTAACATCATAGTACAGATGCGACCCGCAGGTCCATCGATAGGATGCACAACAAATGAACGGACACGCAACAAGTATGATTGTGCATCAACATATACACAAGTTAGTACAGTGCCAAACGTAAATGAAACAACATGCCTCAGCAGGCAAAGCAAACATAAAGCAGATGCAGACATGTTAAAATCAAAGGTACTCACAGTGGGTGCGTTATTAAACTTCAAGTTAATTTTATTTCTCCTCGGGCTTTCAACCGGATCACAAAGAACCCCATTGTGGGTTAAACAACACCACAAGGGACCTGTTAAGCCAGTTGTATCAAAACATTGTGTCAATAACTGTTTAATTTCATAAATCCAAATTTTATAAGTTTTATAACTTTTGACCCGCATTTCGAAACCTTGTCCGAATTCGGACCCCATCTGAGTTCATACCACATTTATCAGTTCAGTCCCAATTCAAGTTCGAACCACATATTAGTTCGGACCATGTTAAGTTCGGACCCCTTTGTCAAGTTCGGATCATGTCAAGTTCGAACCCATATGTCAAGTTCGGACCTATCCGAATTCGGTTCCCAACCAAATTAGGACCTCGATCGCATTTCAACACTTAGAAATTATTTTTGCTATTTTAAATATTCTAGAGTCCGGACCACATTATAAGTTCGAACCCATTCGAATTCGGACCAGATCCGAGTTCATCTCGGATCCGAATTCGGATCATCCGAATTTCGAACTTGTGCAGTTTTTTTGTCATTTTCCAGGTTTAATTTCCATCATTTTTGTACTTATTCAATATTCGAAATAATTTATGCCAACTTTTATACACTTATTTTAAACACTTTTAACACTAATATTAACACTTTTAGTCCCAAATCAAACCTCCTTTTTGACCATCTTCATCATCCATCGAACACACACACACTAAAACACACACTAAAATCCCAAAATCATACTTAGGGGTTGATTCAGAAACTGAAATTTGATATCTAGCATCTTAAACACTCGATTTGAAAGAATCCACAATTGCATAACATATGCATTAACATTCGACCCCAAATCCGTGTATCGGATTTGAACAAAACCGAACCCAAATTGCTTCTAAATTCGAAATTTAAAGAATTAATTCCTCAAATCTTCGATTGCAGTGTTGATAGTTACTTGAATGCAACCTTGTTTCCAATTTTCAGACTTCAAATCTGTAACATCCTCAGATTTAAATTATTATATTTGAAGTTATTAGTTTAATTTTGTAATTTAAGTTGGATTATGAAAGTTGGTACTGAATTTGGATTAATTATAAAGTTGGTTGCTTTATTTAGAAATTGAGGAATATTAATTTATTTAAGTGAACATAATTATTAATAATTGTTAAGGAGAATAAAATAAAGATAGAATTCTTTATTTTATAAAATCAGTATTTAATGGAACCGGATAAATGGAGGGGTTAAATGTGCCAAGAGTTGAAAGTGTGGAATAAAAAGGGATGAAAGACTTTCATTTCATCAAACCCTCTCTCTCACTAAACTCTCTCATCTCTCTCGGCTCTCTCTCTCTAAAACCATAAGAGATTATCAAATTATGATTTTTGGAAGCTGAAAATTCGGATTCAAGTGAAAGGAAGGATTTATAAACGCTGCAATCAAAGATTTGAGGAAAGAAATCCTTTAAATATCGAATTTGGGAACATTTTTGGTTCGGTTTTTATAAGAACCGAAACTTAGATTTGGAGATGCAAATATGAATGCATCTGTTATATTGTTGTGGATTAGTTTAAATCTAGTGTATATGATGCTATGTATTTAGTTTCAACATTAGATTCACACTATAAGTATGATTTTGAGGATTTAGTGTGTGCGTTCGATGGGTCTATAAAATGAACAAAAAGTGTTCATTTTGGTATATAAATGTGTTAATATTAGTGTTAAAGTGGTTGAAAATAAGTATATTTAAGTTGGCATAAATTATTTCGAACATTGTATTAGTACCAAAAAGGATGGAAATTAATCTGGAAAATGACCAAAACTACACAAGTTCGAATTTTGAATTGTCCGAATTTGGATCCGAGATGAACTCGGATCTGCTCCGAACTCCAGAACATTCAAAATAGCAAAATAATTTCTAAGTGTTGAACTTCGGATGGGGTCCGAATTCGGTTGGGGACCGAATTCGGATGGGTCCGAACTTGATATAGAATCTGAACTTGACATGGGTTCGAACTTACATGGGGTCCGAATTAGGATTTATATGAGGTCCGAATTCGGGTGGGGTCCGAATTCGGACATGGATCCGAAATGTGGATCAAAGGTTACAAAACTTATAAAATTTAGTTTTATGGATTTAAACAGTTATTGACACGATGTTTTGATACAGCTGACTTGACAGGTCCCTTGTGGTGTTGTTTAACCCACAGTGGGGTACTTTGTGATCTGGTTGAAAGTCCGAGGAGAAATAAAATTAACTTGAAGTTTAATGACGCACCCACTGTGAGTACCTTTGATTTTAACATGTCTGCATCTGCTTTATGTTTGCTTTTCCTGCTGAGGCATGTTGTTTCACTTTCGTTTGGCATTCTACTAACTTGCGTATATGTTGATGCACATTCATACTTGTTGCATGTCCGTTCATTTGTTGCGCATCCTATCGATGGACCTGCGGGTCGCATCTGTACTATGATGTTACTGTGCTATATGACCAAGAGTTTGACACCTCTATGGTCAGGATAGACAGTAGGTCATCCCCGATGTTATGTCTGCCTCAGATGGTTGGTTTTTCTTATGCCGAGTGTTAACTCGAAGGAGCTGCGGCTCGGGTTTGCGTACTTTGAGTACGTGTGGAGTATACGGTATGTGTTACCGCGGTTACTCTTGGGGGCATCATAAGGATTTGTGGAATGTGTAAAATCATTGGTATTCACTAACCATTCGCTTACCCATCAGTTGTTGAATTTTTACAGGAAAAGGGAAATCTGATGCGGGACCTTCTAGCTAGGTCATCTGTTGAAGTGTTTGAAGATATCTACTACTCAACTTGGTAATTGGAAAATGGGAATATGGTTGTAACAAATTATTGATTGATGTAATGCTTTTGAGTATGTAGACTTAGACTTGAAACCTTGTAGCACCGTAGGGTGTTTGACAAAATTGTATTATTTTAATTTATATACTTTTAATGCTTCCGCACTTTTATTAAGCATTCAGATCATTATGTAATCGTATGTTGGTGATTAATCCTGGGTGTATTGTAAATGGTGGTTAATGTGGCAAGGGTGTCACATGTAATGGTATCAAAGAAGTAGTTTGAGATTCAAGTGTCCGTGAAGTCTTGGTCTCAAACATAGGTTATGACATGTAGTGATTATAAGTGATGATCTGAACTAAGATAGGATATGATCTAGTGCTTATAAGAAAGTGACTTTCATACGGGACAACATGTGTTGTAGTTAACTATGTGATGGGATCACCAAATGATTTACATGTTTAAATTTTTAGAATATGTCAGGAGGAGGAATGACGCCACGAGAAACGAGGGAAATGATGCTATCAATGATGGCAGAGCAAAACAGAATGATTCAAGATCAATTTCGTGCTCGAGATGAGGCCAAAGCTAAAAGAAAAGAACACAAGAGAAAGAAAAGAGGGAACATGAAAGAAATTATGTTGTGGATGACATAAACCTTAGGAATAAAGCGAAACATAAAGACAAGGGATAGGAAAAGATTTATTATGAAACCGGAATTAATGAAAATTACATGAACTATGTAATTAGATCATTCAAAGACTGGCAACCACCAACATTCTCTGGATCTCTAAGAATTGAGGAATCAGAAATATGGATTTCAATTATGGAACAGGTTTTTACGGAGATAAAATGTAAGGATGAGTACAAGGTATATTTGGCTAAGGATCAGTTGATTGGACAAGCCAAGGAATGGTGGAACTGTTGGGAAAAAGAATTGGGATCCGAGTTGATTACTTCCTTTAGTTGGGAACAATTCAAGTTGTTGTTTAGTAGGCAATATGGTGAGTCTGATATTGTAACTCATGTTGAACATGAAGAAAGAGCTATTGGAATGATTGCAAAGTCTGGAGGAGATGAAGTAAATGAACCGTATTTAAGGTCAAGAACAAATAAACGTGATAGATGTAAAACATGTTGACATTGTAACCAATTTGGACATAAGGCTGACAAATGTCCAAGGAAGACCGATGCTTGTTATAATTGTGGAAAAGTGGGTCATTTTAGCAGAACTTGCAGATTTCGAACAAAGAATTAGCATGTACTAACATTAGATGATGAAATTATGAATGAAAAGTTCAACAAAGGAGATGAGATCTCTGAGATTATTGTTATGACTTTTGTACCTTAAATTACAGAATTAGAAGAGTACTTTAAAGATTCTATATATAGTATTTCATCGAAGTTTTATGATTTTGAAGTTAATATGAACTTGAGTGATATGAAGTTTTATTACTAATATAAGTATAATTATGTTCTTGAATGAGAACACTCGAATATATAAGTAGACATTAGATGAATAGCCAAGATGGTTGAAGCTTTGAATTCGACAAGATGCTATAGATATCATGGAATTTATGAACGAGTTTAGAAGTTGTAATAAAGTTTAAGTTTGACCATAGTGAGTTAAAGAATTGGAACTAATCGTGTTAGTATCATATATGATATGTTTGAAGGATTGATAACAACTTGTAATGGTTATCATAAAGCAAATAGCATCAACTTTTATTAAGAGAAACTGTAAGGTACATTGTGTTGAGTATTTAACTTAAAAAGGTTGTAGTTAAATACAAAATGATACGATCTGTTGTGAGATTTACGATATAATCGGATTTGAACAGGTTGTTTCCATATTGGTATATACAAATATTATATAAGGAAAACAAATCAAGAAATTATTGGTAAAGCATATGAGAGTATGATAATACATGGAAAATACATGTTCATTTTAAAGGAGAATTTGAAATATGCAATATGAGGTGTGAAGTTAGATATGTACGTGAACTATAATCAATTGGAAGGAAGATATAATGCTATACGAGGATAATAACACTTAATGAAATGGTGATTTAACCAACCATAAAAAGTTTAAAGAGACTTTGGACACTAACAAATTATGCTTGTAAAGCAAAGAAAAGTCTAGTACTACGATTCAGAATCTAAGAAAGACCCGGAGGTGGTCATGAGTAGTGTATGATTTTGATGTCGACTAATATTTGTATCTACTACTTTTGTTCAACAATGTTAATGACGGGGTCTAAGTTGTCAGTTGTGATTGATGTTGAAACTGCTAAGTAACAAAATAGTTATGATTAAATCGTGTGTATCCTGATTGTACTCTAGTGATTGAAGAGGTAGTCTTCAATCTTGACTTGATTCCAATAGGGATCGGTGATTTGATATGATAATTGGAATGAACTGGTTGCGTATATGTGATGAGACCCATGTAGTTTGTAATAAAGGAATAATAAAGATAACTACGCCGGAGGGGCGGGAGATTTGTATATATGGGGATAGGAGAAGTGGGGATCAATGTCTAATGATGATTGTTAGGTCCCGAAAGCTGATTGCTTAGGGCTGTGAGTCTTGTTTGGTATATGCTATTGAAGCCAAGACTGAAGAGAAAACTGTGGCCGATGCGTCTGTTATCCCAAAATTTTTCCTTATGTGATTCTGGAAAGACTTGTCTAGTGTGCCACCTGAAAGACAAGTGAAATTCTGTGTCGACTTGATCCCTGGAGCTTCTCCAATAGCTTGTTATTCGTACCGTCTTGCACTTACCGAAATGTAAGTGATGATGAAGCAACTTTAGGAGTTGTTGGATTAGGGCTTCGTTAGATTGAGTTCCATGCCATGGGGAGCATCGATATTGTTTATGAGACTAATGACATCACAGTGAGAATGTGCATAAATTAACGTGATTTGAACAAATTGTTTATAACGAATAAGTATCTGCTGCCGGGAATTGGTGATTATTCGATCAGCTGCATGAGAGCTAATTATTTTTCTAAGATTGATCTACGAATGGGATATGATTAGTTGAGGTCCGAAGAGGGAATGTACTGAAAATGGCTTTCAGGGATAGTTATGAGCACTACGAGTCTCTGGTTACGACATTTTGATTAATTAACACCCCAGCTGTTATATGGACATTATGAATAGGGATTTGTAGATCAATGTTGGAGGAATCAGTAATTGTAATTATCAATGATATTTTGGTATAAGTCTAAAGCTGAATATGTCAAATCATGAGTTTTGATTACAAAAGATTATATTTTGTAGTGTGTGATTTCTAGAGATGAGATTTCGGAGGATTTCGCTAAAGTGGAGCGATTTAGAATTGAAAGTTGTCTTGCAGGATTGTAGAAATAAGAGGATTTCTACAATTGGCGAATTGTAGACAGACTAATTAATTAGGTATGTTTTATACCCACGCGAGAAACTTATTGCTGGAAAGACTTGCACAGATTTGCCTAAGTAAGGTTATTAATCTTTATGGTATTCTAGAATCGATTATGTCTGATTAGAAGAGTCGTTTCATTTTCAACTCTTGGTTTGCTTTAAAACTGGGATTAGACACATATATGGCTATGAGTACGGTTTACCGACAAACGATTGATGATCAGATAGAATGGACTATTCCCATATTGGAATATATGATGAGATCATGTGTCCTGAATTTAAGTATCAACTGAAAACATCAATTGCTTTGATGGAAATATAAAACCCCTATATGTTAAAAAGAAATCGATAGAACTCTGGTGGATGAGCCTGTGTTATCACAGAAGTGTTATTATGATAGGAGATATAAACCGAACAGTTTTGAGATAAACGATTGGATATATTGGAAAGTATCACCGATGAGGGATGTTACTCGTTTTGTAAAAAGGGGACAAGCTAGCACTGAGGCGTGTTGGCTCATTTAGAATAACATAAAAGTTAGGAATCAGTTGTCTCATTTGGAATTACCTAAGGGAATATCGAAATAACACATGGTGTTTCATGTGGAAAGCTTTATGAAATCTTCACAACTGGTAATGAAGAATAGGCTGATTATACCAAATTAAAATTCAAGAAAGATTAGTATATGTTGAAAAGCCGGAATATATTATGGATATGAAAGTAAAGAAGTTAAAGCAAAGAGATAGAGATGGTGCTTCTACATTGGAAGCATCATAAAGGAGCCAATCATATCTGGGAAACTAAGTCTGAAATGATAAAGAAGTATCCGCAACTTTTTGGATCCAATTAACTTTGAGGACGAAGTTTGAGCGTGGTGGAGCCCATGCTGTAACATCCTCAGATTTAAATTATTATATTTGAAGTTATTAGTTTAAATTTGTAATTTAAGTTGGATTATAAAAGTTGGTACTGAATTTGGATTAATTATAAAGTTGGTTGCTTTATTTAGAAATTGAGGAATTTCAATTTATTTAAGTGAACATAATTATTAATAATTGTTAAGGATAATAAAATAAAGATAGAATTCTTTATTTTATAAAATCAGTATTTAATGGAACCGGATAAATGGAGGGGTTAAATGTGCCAAGAGTTGAAAGTGTGGAATAAAAAGGGATGAAAGACATTCATTTCATCAAACCCTCTCTCTCACTAAACTCTCTCATCTCTCTCGACTCTCTCTCTCTCTCTCTCTCTCTCTCTCTCTCTCTCTCTAACACCATAAGAAATCATCAAATTGTGATTTTTGGAAGCTGAAAATTCGGATTCAAGTGCAAGGAAGGATTTATAAACGCTGCAATCAAAGAACCGAAACATTTTGGTTCAGTTTTTATAAGAACCAAAACTTAGATTTGGATATGCAAATATGAATGCATGTGTTATATTGTTGTGGATTAGTTCAAATCTAGTGTATATGATGCTATGTATTTAATTTCAACATCAGATTTACACTATAAGTATAATTTTGAGGATTTAGTGTGTGTTTAAGTGTGTGTTCGATGGGTCTATAAAATGAACAAAAAGTGTTCATTTTGGTATATAAATGTGTTAATATTAGTGTTAAAGTGGTAATAAATAAGTGTATTAAAGTTGGCATAAATTATTTCGAACATTGAATTAGTACCAAAAATGATGGAAATCAATCTGGAAAATGACCAAAACTGCACAAGTTCGAATTTCGGATGGTCCAAATTCGGATCCGAGATGAACTCGGATCTGGTCCGAATTCGGATGGGTCCGAACTCCAGAACATTCAAAATAGCAAAATAATTTCTAAGTGTTGAACTTTGGATGGGGTCCGAATTCGGTTGGGGACCGAATTCGGATGGGTCCGAACTTGATATAGAATCCGAACTTGACATGGGTTCGAACTTACATGGGGTCCGAACTAGGATTTATATGAGGTCCGAATTGGGGTCCGAATTCGGACATGGATCCGAAATGTGGATCAAAGGTTACGAAACTTATAAAATTTAGATTTATGGATTTAAACAGTTATTGACACAATATTTTGATACAACTGACTTAACAGGTTCCTTGTGGTGTTGTTTAACCCACAGTGGGGTAGTTTGTGATCCGGTTGAAAGCCCGAGGAGAAATAAAATTAACTTGAAGTTTATTAACGCACCCACTGTGAGTACCTTTGATTTTAACATGTTTGCGTCTGCTTTATGTTTGCTTTGCCTGCTGAGGCATGTTGTTTCACTTTTGTTTGGCACTCTACTAACTTGCGTATATGTTGATGCACATTCATACTTGTTGAACGTTAGTTTTTTGTTGTGCATCTTATTGATGGACCTGCGGGTCGCATCTGTACTCTGATGTTACTGTGCTATATGACCAAGAGTTTGACACCTCTGTGGTCAGGATAGAAAGTAAGTCATCCCCGATGTTATGTCTGCCTCAGATGGTTAGTTTTCCTTATGCCGAGTGTCATCTCGAAGGAGCTGCGGCTCGGGTTGCGTACTTTGAGTACGTGTGGAGTATACGGTATGTGTTATCGCGGTTACTCTGGGTGGCATCATAAGGATTTGCAGAATGTGTAAAATCATTTGGTATTCACTAAGCAATTCGCTTACCCCTCAGTTGTTGCAATTTTTACAGGAAAAGGGAAATCTGCTGCGGGACCTTCTAGCTAAGTCAATTGTTAAAGTGATTGAAGATATCTACTGTTTATCTTGGTAACAGATCTATGGGAATATTGTTGTAATAAATTTGGGATGATGTAATACTTTTGAGTATGTAGACTTAGACATATTACCTTCTTGCACCGTAGGGTGTTTGACAAAATTGTATTATTTTAATTTATATACTTTTAATGCTTCCGCACTTTTATTAAGCATTCAGATCATTATGTAATCGTATATTGGTTATTAATCCTGGGTGTATTGTAAGTGGTGGTTAATCTGGCAAGGCTGTCACAAAATCCAACTTTTGATGATCTTTAATATTTTTAGAGAGAGAGCCGAGAGAGAGAAGTGTTTTAAACAGAGGAAGTGTTTGGTGAAATGAAAGAAATAAAAGGCTTTCCATCCTTTTTATTTCACACTTTCAACTTTTGACACATTTAGTCCCTCCACTTATTCGGTTCCATTAAATACTGATTTTATAAAATAAAGAATGCTATCTTTATTTTATTATCCGTAACAATTTAATATTTATATTTACTTAAATATATTAGAATTTCTCAATTTCTAAATAAAGCAACCAACTTTCATAATCCAACTTAAATTACATTAATTTAAAAAAATTCAGCTAATTAAACCTCAATTACAATAATTTAAATATGAGGATTTTACAGCATGAGATCCACCATGCTCAAACTTCGTCCTCGAAGTTATTTGGATCCAAACAGTTGTGGATATTTCTTCAACATCTCTGCCTTTGTCTCCCAAGTGTGATTTGCTCATTTGTGATGCTTCCAACGTATAAGCATCATTTCAAAATCTTTTGTTTTCTTAATTTCGTTACTTTCATATCCAGAATATATTCCGGCTTTTCAACATATACTAATCTTTCACGAATTCTAATTTGGTATAATCAACCCAATCTTTATTACCAGTTGTGAAGATTTCATAAAGCTTCCCACATGATACACCAAGTGTTATTTCGATATTTCCTTAGGTAATTCCAAGCGATACAACTGATTCCTAAGTTTTCTGTTATTCTAAATGAGCCAACACACCTCAGTGTTAACTTGTCCCTTTTTCAAAACAATAACACTCCTCATCGGTGATAATAACAAATATGCTCCATCTTTTACCTCAAAGTTGATTGGTTTAGTTGTCTCATCATTATAACTCTTCTTTCATATCACAGACTCAGCAATCAGAGTCCTTTCAATTTCTTTCCAACATGTAGGGGTTTTACATTTCCTCCCTTACAAAAAACTTTACATGGTGCTTTCTTGATTCTAGCATGATAACTAGTGTTATACAATAATTCCATCAAAGCAATTGATCTTTTTAGTTGGTACTTAAATCCAAAATACATGATCTCATCATACATTCCAATGTGAAAATAGTCCATTCATTTTGACCATCTGTCGGGGGTCGGTAAGCTGTACTCATAGCTATATGTGTGCCTAATCCCACTTGTAAAGCAAACCGAGAGTTGAAAATGAAACGACTCTTCTAATCAGACATAATCAATTCTAGAATACCATAAAAAATAATAACCTTACTCACGCAAATCTGTGCAAGTCTTTCCAGCAATAACTTTCTCAAGTTGGTATTTAAAATATACCGAATTAATCAAGTTGTCTACAATCTACCAATCGTAGAAAACTTTTTATTTCAGTAACAATGTGAGACAGCTTCCAAATTCACAATAGTTCCAACAACTTTCTCAGGTGTATATCTTGCTCTTCTTTAAACTTAAAGTACCCAGAATATTGTCAATGACTACAATTTCCGATTGTTACAACATCGGTCTACAAATCCCTATTCATAATGTCCATATAACAGCTGGGGTGTTAGTTAATCAAAATGTCGTAACCAGAGACTCGTAGTGCTCATAACTATCCTTGAAAGCCATTTTCAGTACGTTCCCTCTTCGGACTTCAACTAATCATATCCCATTCGTAGATGAATCTTAGCAAAATAATTAGCTCTCATGCAGCTGATCGAATAATCATCAATTCCCGGCAGCGGATACTTATTCATTATAATCCGTTTGTTCAAATCACGTTAATTTATGCACATTCTCATTGTGATGTCATTTGTTTCATAACCAATATCGATGCTCCCCATGGCAAAGAACTCAATCTAACGAAGCCCTTATCCAATAACTCCTGATGTTGCTTCATCATCTCTTGCATTTCGGTAGGTGCATGATGGTACAAAACACAAGCTATTGGAGAAGCTCTAGGGATCAAGTCAACACAAAATTTCACTTGTCTTTCAGGTGGCACACCAAACAAGTCTTCCAGGAACACATATGGAAAAATTTGGGACAACAGGCGCATCGGCCATAGTTTTCTTCAGTCTTTGCATCTATAACATATATCAAATAAGATTCATAGCCCTAAGCAATCAGCTTTCGGGACCTAATTATCATCAATAGACATTGATCCCCATTTCTCCTATCCCCGTGTATACAAATCTCCCGCCCCTCCGGCGTAGTTATCTTTATTATTCCTTTATTGCAAACTACATGCGTCTCATCACATATACACAACCAATTCATTCCAAATTTCATACCAAATCAAACCGATCTCTATTGGAATCAAATCAGGATTGAAGACTACCTCTTCAATCACTAGAGTACAATCATGATACACATGATCTACGTTAACTAATGTGTTACTTAACAATTTCAACATCAATCACAACAGACAACTTAGACGAAGGCATCAACACTTGTTGAGCAAAAGCAGTAGATACAAATATTTGGTCGGCACCATAATCAAACATAACTCATGACCACCTCCGGGTCTTTCTTAAATTCAGAATCGTAGTACTAGACCTTTCTTTGCTTTACAAGCATAATTCGTCAGTGTCCAAAGTCTCTTTAAACTTTTTATGGTTGATTAAATCATCATTTCATTAAGTGTTATTATCTTCATATAGCATTATATCTCCCTTCCAATTGATTATACTTCACATACATTTCTTACTTTACACTTCGTATTGTATATTTAAATTTCTCTTTTAAAATTAACATGTATCTTCCATGTATTATCATACCCTCATATGATTTCTCCATCATTTTTAGATTTGTTTTCCTCATATAATATTCATATATAATAATATTGAAACAGTCTCTTTGATTCCAACTACATCAAAATTCTCACGAACAGTTCGAATCCTGTTGTTCTTAACCACAACCCTTTTAAGTTTTAAAATAACAACACAAATTTATCATATATCTTCCCTGAATAATTTTGATGCCATTTGCTTTATGTTAACCATGACTAGTTGTTATCAATCCTTCAACATATCATATATAAGACTAATACAATTAGTTTCAATTCTTTAGCCCATTATGGTCAAACATAACTTTATTGCAACTTCTAAACTCATTAATAATTTCCAAGATATCTATAACATCTTTTCCAATTCAAAGCTTCAAAATCCATTTTGGCTATTCATCTAATGCCTATTTATATACTCGAATATTTTCATTCACAAACATGATGATACCTATATTAGTAATAACATTTCATATTACTCAAGTTCATGTTAACTTCAAAATCATGAAAGGTCCCGAAAGGTTTCCTAAGTGTATAGTTCTAAGCTGTAGAAGGGGGGGGGGGGGGGGGGAATACAGCTATTTAAAACTTAACAATCTCTTTCTCAATGTTTGTGTATATTATTAACAAGTGTTAATTACAAACAAGCTTGAATGCGGAAAGGTTCAAGCTGAGATGATAGATACAACAGTTTGTTAGCTAATCTAAGACTCACTCATACGAGTTACAATGAATACACTCACTGTTTTTACAAGACTCAGAAGGACAGCTTACACAAGAACAACTTAGACACACTTGACTGTTTTATATAAGCAGACTTGCATGCATGGAATAACACACTTCAATGCACGTTCTAATTTCACACTCTTGATTATTTCTTTATCCTTAGAAGCTTCCTTTTATACTCAAAAGGAGAATCTCAGTGAAGCTTCTTCATTGGACAGAAGAGATAAAGGAGAGTCTTTCGAAAAGGACAAAACACCTTTCTGCACGCTCTGATAAAGTACCTTTGTCTTCACATGGCAGAATCTTTGTCTTTTCCTTTTTGTCACTGTTGCATACGACTTTAACCAAAAGAGGAATGTCAACTTTGCATCTTTCTTCTTTTGCTAATGCCATTTTCATATAAGAAAAGGTCTGTCACCCTTTTCAAATATCTATTTGTCTTCATGTGACAGAACAGCGTGGGCAGGCTGTGCAGTTCTAATTTCCACTTTGTCTTCGACTTGTAAACTGATCTCGTAGCCAAAAACAATACATGAAGACTTGGAAACATATTCCATAAAGTATTTAACCTATTCACAAAGAACAGGTTCTGTTCACAAAGAACAGAACACTTGTAAACTGTCCAAGCTGCTCAACAGAATAGAGCAGCATAGACAGTTTATATCCAGCCTGTTCAGCAGACAGAACAGCTTGGACAAACTGCCTTTGTTGCAACGAATGCAACATGGTAAACAGCTTTGGGCTGATATTGCAAATCATTTTCAGGTTTCAATAAGTCATATAACAGGCCTTAAATTCAACCTTCAAATGCATCAACAGGTTTGATTAAAAATCTCTCCCTCAGATGAACAACAGGTTTGATAGCATTCTTTATTTCTCAATTTCTAAATAAAGAAACCAACTTTCATAATCCAACTTAAATTACATTAATTTAAAAAAATTCAGCGAATTAAACCTCAATTACAATAATTTAAATCTGAGGATGTTACAGTATGTTTGAGAAACAGTGGAAAACCTCGAGGAATATGAAGAAATTCAAATTGTCGGTAAATTCGAGAATAAGTTCGAGATCGCCGGAGACAAGTTCAAGAAGGTAAATTCGAGGGTAGGTGTCTTAAATGATGTACTGTTGACCTATTTATATCAACTACCTTCGAACTTAGCTTAAGTTCGAACTACCAGCAAGTTCGAAGGTAACTTCGAATTTGTCTCGATTTCGAACTTAAGTGAAAATTTTGAAAATTCTTGAATAGAATTCAACTTTTTCATGTAACGGAATTTCTCCAACTTTGCAAAAACATTCACACTAAGCAACAGATTTTCACGCAATATTTGTTGCTTCAACCGAAAATGCATCCTAGTAACTTTGACATTTATCCTACTTAAATTAAAATAAAATAATATAATATAATATAAAAACTACTCAAAAGTACTTCTTTAAGAAGTTACAACTTATACTAACAGAATATTTTTGCGAGAAAGTCAAAGAAGGTTCAATCAGATAGCGATGTCAAACGCACTTCAGTATTTCAGTTTCACACTTAGGAATTTTTTATTCCTTTGGTTGTTTGTCGTGATAGACATTCCAAGTCGATTGTCGGTATATTTTTCCATTGAAACATTCAGCACTTTGGAAATTCCCTTGGCCTTTTTACTTATCAAGAAACTACCGTACGTGTCCCATTCTTAGATATACTTCTATGATCAAGGCAAACACACAATGATTATAACTTTTTGGTATTGCAAATTTTCTTTAAAAGGCAAACGTCAGACACAGTTCTGTATCTACATACAACAGAGTGTCTTAGTTTGTCTTAGAGTTCCTTTTAAGTTAGCAAGACAGCGGTGACAGGTCCGTACTCACGTACAACAAAGCGACTTATCTTGCTCACTTGAGTCAAAACAGAGTTGACAGGCCTATACTTATGTACAACAAAACGACTTGTTTTGACTCCCTCTTCTTTTCAAAAATTTTTCTTTTCTTTGCTTTAAGATGTATTTTGATGTTGCTATACATCCCCCAGAAATTTTGCATACCTCATTTAAAATCATTGTCTGTATGTCTCTAACATAGAAATTAAGACCATTTGGTCATACTTCTAAGATAGTTACACATATGATATTTTATTGATTATTTTATTAGCTGTTAGAATTTCCTCTGTGAATTATGCCTACCAACACATCAAACAAGAAAGTGTATATCACTTAGAAGTTATGTAGCATTATGTGTGAAAGCTTAACACTTAGAGTTTGTTTAGACTGTGCTAATTTTTGTCACTTTGAACCTCTGATTCTAATACTTAACTCATTTTCCGATATTCTCTTTTTTTGAAATTTTTTTAATGATTTTCTCTCTTTTTTTTGTTTTTCATTTTTCAGATAATCTAATAAACTAACCTACTACCTTACTATAAAAGGAAAGCAAATCTACTAAGTTACTAACTTCCTATTAAAGGAAAGAAAATCTACTAAGGTCAAGTTACTCTGGATTACGCATACCATTTAGTAGAACTAACAACTCAAAGCGTGACTTATCAAAAGCTTTAGTGAATAAGTCTGCATTATTATCGTCTGTTGCAACTTTTACCAGTTTTATCAAATTCTTTTCAGCACAATCATGTATGAAATGATGTCTTATGTCTATATGTTTTGTTTTACTGTGTTTAACTGGATTATTAGTTATAGCAATTGTAGACTGATTATCTATCCTAATGGGAGTATGAGTGTAAGTCAAACCGTATTCCCACAATTGTTGTTATCCACAAAACCTGTGAACAGCAACTACTCGCAGCTACATATTCGGCCTCACACATTGATACGGCTACCGAAGTTTGTTTTCTGCATTGCAAGGATTCGAGCCTCCCTCCAAGGAACTGACAACCTCCAGTTGTTGATTTCCTGTTCAAGCTGCATCCACCATAATCAGAATCCGTGTATGCTTCCAATTCCAAATCTCCATCAACATGATACCGAAGTCCCAACTTCGGTTTCAACTTTAGGTAACGTAGAATCCGCTTTACGGCTTTCATATGCATTTCTTTCAGATTAGCTTGGAACGTAGCACAAATACACACATCAAACATAATGTCAGGTCTAGAAGCAGTTAAATACATGAGTGACCCGATCATGGCCCGATATAGAGTCGGATCCACATCAGTAACACTTTCTGTACCCGGTCCGAGATTGTGATTCAATTGAATCGGAGTACTAAAGTGAGCAGTCAGCTTTGTTCCTTCCATCCCGAAGCGCTCCAGAAATCGTAGACATACTTCATCTGATGGATAAACATGCCATCTTTCCTTTGGTTAACTTGCAAACCCAGAAAGAAGTTCAACTCTCCCAAAGCACTCATCACAAACTTTTACTTCATGACCTTTTCGAAGTCTTTGCACATCTGTTCGTTTGACGACCCGAAAATAATGTCATCCACGTACACTTGTACCAAAATAAAATCTTCTTCCTTTCTCTTCACGAACAATGTACTATCAATTCTCCCTCTTTCAAACTCGTTGTCCAAAAGATGAGTTGACAGCATCTCATACCATGCCCTTGGTGCCTAATGCAACCCATACAGAGCCTTATCGAGTCGATATACTCTGTCACGATATTTTGGATCAGTAAACCCATGCGACTGTTCGACGTAAACCAGTTCATTCACCTTTCTGTACAGGAATGCACTCTTTACGTCAAGTTGATATACCTTAAATCCTATGAAGGAAGCGAAGGCCAGAGACAGACGAATTGCCTCGAGCCTTGCCACTGGTGCAAACACTTCGTTGTAATCAATCCCCTCTTCTTGGTTGAATCCTTTCACCACAAGTCTTGCCTTGTTACGAGTAACTATACCCCGATCATCTTTTTTGCACTTAAAGACCCATTTGGTTCCTGTTGCAACTTCTCCTCGAGGTAACGACACTAACTCCCACACTTAAAGTTTTCTGAACTGTGATAGTTCTTCTTGCATGGCTTCAACCCAAGAGTTGTCTTTCAGTGCCATTTGCACATTCTTCGGCTCCTCCTGCGACATGAAACATGAATATAAACATGTGTGATACGCCTCGAAGTCGTTGATCATCGATAACAGCACCGTGTTATTATTCACACTACTCCTAGTTCTCACACCAGTATTTGGATTCCCTATGATACTCTCAATCGAATGATCCTTGTTTATCCTAGATGTCTCAATCTCATCGACCCAAAGATTATCTCTTAACATTGATCCTATATTACCTAAGGGGAGTACGACTTCAGACGTTACATTCTCTTCCTCGTAGTCACTATCCTCGGAGTTAGAAGTATTTGTCTGATTCTTGTTTGTAGGTAAATCAGGTTCATTCTCTGTAGGAGACCCATCTTCTGTCGTTGTAGGCTCAGAATTTAATGGAATGCTTGACTTTGGAAAACCTTGAGGGTCGTCATTCAGGTTTAATGATGAGAAGTCATTTTCCACTGTACCTGCATTTCCAGTAAAAGCTATGTTAAATGATTCAAAAAATGAGTCATAATCAAATAACCATTCCGGACCAGTTTGGGGTTCATGTGAATAACTCGTCACATCTATGTTAAACACAATTTCTACCAAACCGTTTGTTTTGTTAAAAGCCCTTTTGTTTGGTGAGTTAGGGACATAACCTAGGAAGTATCCTTCGTCAGCCTTTTCACCAGACTTAGGTTGATGTTTTGTTTTCAATAAAGTACATGGTACCCCAAATGGTTCAAAGCCTGTTAAATTAGGTGGTCTTTTATTCAGTACATCATAATAGGTTTTGTTCAGTGATTTGACAGTAAGGACCCGTTTTAACACATATCACGTGATATTCACTGCCTCCCCCCAAAACATCGTAGGAAGCTTTGAATCCGAGAGCATGGTCCTTGCTGCCTCAATCAAAGTCCTATTCTTTCATTCTCCCACCCCATTTTGTTTTGGCTCATATGGTGCACTAAATTGATGCACTATGCCTTTGGATCTGCAATATACACCAATTACTGTGTTTTTAAATTCAGTTCCATTATCACTCCTGATACGTTTTACCCTCGTCCCGTAGGAGTTTTCGACTTGGTCTAAGAACCCAATCAACTTTCCAGCTGTTTTGTCCTTTGTACCTAAAAAGAAAACCCATAAAAAATGTGAGTATTCATCAGTGATAACTAAACAATACCAACTACCACCTATACTCCTTTCTTTGATAGGACCGAAAAGATCCATATGCAGCAAATCGAAGGTGGAAGCTATCGAGTTCTGAGTATTCGACTTGTGAGATTTCTTGTGTTGTTTGCCTTTCTTGCACGGTACACACTTGTCATCGAACTGAAAACTCTTCAGCGGGACACCTTGCACCAGTCCATGTTTAGTGATGTAATTCATTTTCCTTAGGTGCAAGTGTGCGATGCGTCTATGCCATACAATGGATTCTGACTCTGAAGCTTTGGATAGAAGACAAATTGTTTCCATCGACGAATTAGATATGTTCATGTCCATCATGTACAAATCATTCTTCCTTGGGGTTCTCATCATTATCCACTCTTCAGCTACTTTAAATCCCGGTTTCAGCACTAACGCCTCTGTTTCAGTAAAAATTACTGAATTCTTCTTATCACAGATTTGAGATACACTAATGAGATTATGATCAAGTTTATCAACATGGTAAACTTGATCAAGTTTATCAACATGGTAAACTTGATCAAGTGTGATAGTTCCATTAGTGACCACTCCAGTTCTAGTGATATGTCCTCCCTTGTTCCCAGCGAATGATATGAATCCCTTGTTACCTCCCTTGAAATCTATGAGTAGACTTCTTTCCCCAGTCATGTGACGAGAGCAACCACTGTCGACGAACCACTTGTTGTTTAGACCTGTAGTTAGCTCCTGCACATGAAAGAAAACAAGTTAGTAATCACAGGGAACCCAAGCCATGACTGACTTGGTAATACCATTCTCATCCACATACGTGAACTCCTTCAAATACCCATCTCTCCTTTCAGGTGACTTGGGTTTTTGATTGAGAACCGGTTGTGGTGCTGTGTGATTTAAATTCACTCTTGGCCTTTGGGTAGGTATTTGCTGTTGAGCCCTTTTTTTGATGATATCCCTGGGCTCTACCTGGTGTCTGTTGTCTTTGAGGAGTGTGAGACCTAACTGAAGTGTAAGTCCTTCTAGGTGTGGTACTCTTATAAGCTCATTGTGGTCCTGACCTATTCTGACTAGGAACTCTATTCAGAGAATTAGTTCTAACCCCTTCATTTGGTCTAACCGACACAGGTACTTGTCTAACAGCTACCCTTGGTGTTGCATTCACATTCTTCTCAGTGTTTTCAGAACCACTTGTGCTAGCAACACTTGGTACAGGTCTTGGTTGTTCTTTCTTTCCTACAGCAGGTCTAGACTCTGGTTTAGTGGGTGTAGACTCTACATTATTATACGGACAGCTAGACGCAACATGACCCTTCTCATGACATTTAAAGCATGACATTTTATCAATCGACTTCTTATAAGTGCCCTATGATTTTTGTGTCTCAGTTTGTGATCCGATTCCACGTTAGCCATTTGTGCAGCAAACTCAAGAATGGTCTGATTATCTAACTTCTCCGCCATCAAAGGACTTGTATCATTCTGTTTGTTGTCCTCTGTCACTTCCTCTACTCTGTCATCCCCAGTCTCTGTCACTTCAGCCATGAGGGATCTAGCATTTGACTCCGAATGAGTAGTCTAATCGTAGGTTCCATCGAGCTTTCTGTCAATTGTCATATTAGTTAACAGACCAACGATGGTAGCTTGATTCCCAGAACCACCAGATTGATATCTCCCTTGGTTCTAATTCTGATTGTTCTCTACCTTAGGTCTTTGACACTCTCTTGCTAAGCGTCCCAATCCTTGACAATTGTAATACTTAACCTTTGATTTGTCAAATGCGACCTTGCTATTCCCCAGGTTCAGATTTCTCCCAGTCCTCTTCAAGAACCTTTTGACCCTTTGAGTCACCATGGCCAATTGCCATTGCAGGTCCATTTCCTCTAAGTCATCAAGATCCACCTGATCGTAGTCTTCATCCCATAAAGCAGGATCGTTTATCTTCCGCTGGACACAATTTCCGTATGCTGCAACAAACGAAGCCAAAAGATTCAGATGATCTTCAGCAGATTGTGCACTCATAGGCATCTTTGTGTAATGTTGAGAAGTTGATGCTGAATGAGTCGGTCTTTCTTCCGGCTTAGAATACCCTGAGAATGCCTGACTACTAGTTTCTTATGACTTAAATGGGATGAGCTCTGCTCCCGTGTAGATAGTTGTAGTTGACTTCAGTTCACTTGCGATCGACAGTTTTGTCTTTCCAAAATACATTTCTGGATCTTGGACTTGATCATATTCCCGTTCCTTCTTTTGTAACTAAAAGTTGTAAGCCCTCAGAGTTCCTATAACACCTTCTAGAGTGAGAGTCTAAATTAATTTAATTTAAAACTAATTTAAAATAAATCTCTTCGAAAACTCTGACAAGTTCAAACCATTGACAAGTTCGAATAGTACTTAATTGTCTAACAAGTTCGAAATCTAAAAAATTCGATGATATCAAGTTTGAATTTCTGCCAAATTCGAATGAAGCCCTAAATTAAGTTCGAGAGAAGCGTATTTCTGATCAGTTTGAGTGAACCCTAATACCCCCTATGTTCAAGCGCTGCAAGTGCGAGAAACGACCAAAAATTCGATTTTTTCAAGTTTTCAGATTAAACCAATGGTTTTAAGGTTAAAAACAATAATTTCGACTGAAAAAGTGAACCAATAAGAATTTTTCTTCGTGACTTTGCTTGTATAACACGAAAAACTTATGAAAAATGTAATTTTTTCCGTCACAAACGCCAAGAAACCAAGAATTTTTATGATGAACACAAAGAACACGATGAACACTCTTATGTCTCTCATACCACTTGTAAGGTCACCTACCTACGGATCCAATCTTGATGCGACACCGTCCAACGAGTGCGGAATCCTCGTTAGGGGTTTAACGGATTGATCACACACACGAAACACGGAGACCAACACGATGATAGACACAACGACGGACGTCCCGACACATGAATCTCTCCAAGAACACTTTACTAATCGCACACAAGTTCGTAATCGCCTCACACACGAATTTCTGCAAAGAATATTGATCAGAACTCATTAACCCTTTATTATAACCATTAACTTCGAACTTGGCCAGGACAAGTTCGTGAAGGCCCAAGCCCACGAACTTGTCCACCAACAAGTTCGAACCCTGGCTTTGAACTTATTCTAGAACTTGTCTTTGAACTTGTTCTAGAACTTATGTGTGAACTTACCTTTGAACTTATGTTTGAACTTATGTTTGGACTTAAGTAAACATCAATCACAAACAAGATCAAACATATATATACAACCAATATCAAACATATATCAAATATATCAAACATATGAATTAACGTGCAATTACCAAGACCTGAACTATCACAAAAGATTATCTACACTTAGACTGCTATCGTCACACAGGATGCACTAACACTTTGGATCCTTTTGCTGTTTAAAACTGGGAACCTTGTTCTTTGCTACCCATACATACATATCAGGATTATATAATGATTTAACATTCAACGCATGTCATTTAGTAGAATTAAAGGATAACTGTTTAGTACGAGAGTATTTTGAGCATTGTTTATCAATTGATTTATTACAGACAGAATTCCCTACACAACTAATCCTATCTGTAATACTAGAATCTTTTACTCTCCACTCTTTTCTAAAATTCGTCTTTTCCTTTCCACTTGATTCTTTCGCCATATTTGCTTCGATGTTCTTTTCAAAGAATTATCTAACATAATAGAAGAATAAGAATTAGTTGATTTAGTATTAGCCTTATACTGTAAAACTTTCTTACCTTAAGAAGAATTTCCTTGCTTTGCAGTTGTAACCTTTGATGAAGATGATTCACCTTTTAAAATTTTGGAGTAACAAAAGAAACTTTTGCTTTCTCCTTTTTGTGTAAAACAGGTGATGAAACTGTTTCAACCGTAGGATCTATGGGTATTCTTTTCAAAATAATTACTGGTCCTTTAGGTTTATCAGTTTGTTTGTCATGAAGTGGTTTTATAAACTCGTCAATTTTGACAAACATTTTTACCAAAGAATTGAAATCAGAGTTCATACACATATCAAACTCTTTTTCAGAATTAATAGATTCAGGTTGAATTGAAGATATCTGATCTGGTTGAGATTTGATTTCAGACTTGTTTTTAAGTTTCATTTCCAAATATTTAATCACTGCATGAAGCTCTTCTTTTTCATTCTCAAAAGTTTTAATTTTCAATTCTAGATCAAAATTAATTTTCTCAAGAATTGAGATCGGAATGTATGGCTTTTGAGTGAAAGATGTATTAACAGTCAAATCTTTATGGGAATATGTCTGAATATACTCTTCTGATTTACAAGGATTTTGATAACTTTCATTAAGGTTGTTGTAATCCAGAGTATTTTGCATTTTATCATGTCTCAAACTTTTCAGATTTTCAGTTGATTCTACTTCATCTGATGCTTTTAAAAATACCATTTGTAATCCTATATTCATGTATCTAGTATCATACAGAGCTGGTGAATACGAAATTGCTTTCGTTAGATACTTAGGATTATCACAACTAATTCCAAATTTTGAATTATAAAAATCAGTGTCTTTTGGTAGATTCAGATGAATAGTGTGATCTGTTTGACCTCTTTTAAAAAATTCATCTTCTAAGGATTTAATTTTCTCATACAGTTTAGTTCTTTCAGCAAAGATGAAATTATATTTTACAGAATAATTTACCGATCCTAATTCTGCTAATTTTAGTTTTTTTGTTAAGTCAGAAATATTGTTACTCAGCTTTTGGTTCTGCAGTTGAATGTGATTGTATTTTTCTTCTATGTTAGACACAGATTGCAATGCAAATGCCTTATCTTTGGAAAACTCTAATACTAAAGCATGTTCGAGTTTTAATTTGTTTTCCAAAGAATGAACATTCTTTTTCTCGGCTTTTAAAGATTTTTCAAAACGTTTCAGCATATAAGCCATCTGAGGAAGTTTTTGTTCAAGCTCACATGAGTTATCTACATCCGAATCAGAATTAGAATGTACCTCGGGTGTCTCTGAATGATCTGAGTCTTCTGAATCTGACCCATCATCTTCTTGGTCTTTGCTGCATCCAACTTCTCCTATAGCCATTAATGCCATATCTTCTCTCAGTTCAGTCTCGGAATCATAATCCTTTTTCTCTTTTTCTTCATCATCAGTTAAACCAACCTAGACTTCATCTTCAGCAAGCATAGCAGATTCACCTAGCTCAGATTCATTGAAGATTCTGACTTCACGCAAATATAGGCATCTTTATCTAGAATATCTTCGTCTTTAGACAGTTGAAGCCAGTGGTCATCCTTTGCCATTAAAGCCTTTCCTACCTTTTTTTCTTTACCTAGCAGAGCCTTCCGAGTATAGTAATCTGAATTTTTACTACAAGTTGTCTGCATTCCCTTGCAAAGTGGCCTGGTTTATCACAGTTTTAACACTTCTGCTCAGCTTCTTTCTTGGTAGATTTCTCAGTCTTCTCATATTTTTCAAGCTTCTTACCACTACTTTCTCTAGATTTTTCATATTTGTCTCTCTTCTAATATTTTCTGGATCCTGTCTTGTATCATATCTTATTCTTTGTTGGTTTGCGATAGAATTTCATCTTGAAAGCCTTCGTCAGGAGTGCCATATTCTTCTTAATTTCCTCAATCTCTAAGTCTGCTGATGAATCTGTTGATTCTGATTCAGATGAACTGCTACTTACAACAACTCGCTTCTCTTTTTTCAGTTTTGTATTTATACTTTTTATCTGCAAGGAGAGCCAGTGGATCAATCGTTGCTTTCTTAGCTTGCTTTTTACCAGATATCTTTCTTAAAACAACTTCTTGATAGTTGTTTAGGTTCTCAAACACCATATGAAAATCCATGTCATCTATCTCCTTTGTCTGTTGGATTATCATGGTGTATTTGTCCCATTCCGGGTTGAGACCATTCAGGAATTGACATTAATATCCAGATTAGACTTTGTTACCCCGTTTCTCTTCAATCATTTACGAGCTTAACAAATCTCAGATTAGTATTCTCTAACAGCTCCCCTTCTCTAGCTCTAAAGTTCTCAAATGTCATTAGGCTATTTCGTGTCTGTTTGTGGCTGCTTTGTCTGAGCACTTTGACTGAGCACTTTGCCTAAAATCAAATCAAACTCCCAAAATTTGAGAAAATCAGTGAAGAACACAAAGTTTTTAAAAAATCAGTAAAATCATAATTACTTTGTGTGTTTTAATTTGAAATCTGAGACTTATATCAATCTCTTCGTCTTTAAATTCCTCACCTTCGATCCAATAATCGGATCAAATCATCCACTCAATTAAAATCCCTCAATGATTTTTTGTTTTTCGAAAAAACTGAATGTTACTGTGTTCTTGAAAAAACTTTTTCAGATTCAAAAATCAAACAATTTCAGCCATATTAGGCTCTGATACCAATTGATATTCAATATTAATCAACCACAATCAATATCAAATGATTAAGAACAAGATTGAATCAGACACTAACCAAATGATTGGATTATCACAATGAGAAATTACAAACGGTTTCTTGGAATGCAAGCATTGAACCCTATGACAATAGTCGTACAAGACAAAATGATTCTGTGCAAATTTTGTACTGATACGTAGATGTACAGTACCTAATATTTATATACAAACACAAACTATTGACATATTACAAAACAACCCCTAGACTTATAATATTCATAAACAAAATCAATTCCTAACAAACTGAGTGGTTGGTGGGGTTAAATGCATGCGTCACTAGGTCCATGACGTCTTTTTCAATATCAAGTCACCTAGGGCTTGATAGATTATGAGGTTTACCCAGCAGACACAGTGTAGGTAGGATTTTCTTTTCTTCAAATCCTTTCTCAACTCACAGCTCTCAGCATTTTTCAACTAAGCTCCCTCCGGTTCACTTTTGAGAAATAAATTCAGTTTAAGTCAGCTTTATAGCAAAAGCGTGATCTAATGCACCACCATATCCTTTCAATATACCCATCTCATTTACATTTTACCTCAGCTCGACCATGTCAGTGTCCCGTGATAACTGAGACTTCTCAACTAATATACCTAAAGAACCCTCACCCACACAAGCTATAGATGCTTTGCTCCTTGGGTAGGTTTTCTGGTTCTGGTTAGACCATTGAAGCGATGTTTATGCCTATCACACAATATGGTTCATAATCGGTTTCAGTTCATGGGATATCACACAAAGAATGATTAATATTTTTAGCTCAGATGAATTAGGAGAAGAAATTCAAAACGAATTTGGGGAATGATTAGTTGGGAGATATCAGAAAGAAATGTAAAATCTGATATATGATATGAAATGAATCAGATTTTATGAAAAAATTAGCTCATTGGAGATTATGGGAGAATTTGAATTGGAAGAATTAAGAATGCATGGGAGAATAACGAAGAGAATCTCAAAAGCAATGAGATTATGAAAATCAAAGAGATTACAACAGTTAACCTTAATGATATACTCAGAGAAACAGAAATTAACATCCTTAAAAAAATTGTTCTTTTCAGCTCAAAAATCTTTCTATGTGTGCACAAAATATTTCGTGAAAAATTACACACAGTTTTGTAAAAAAGAATATCGTCGTCAGAGTGCGTCTTAAACTCCCATAGGAAATAAGCACACAAAGTTAATCAATTAATAGAGAATAAATCAGGAGCAAAAAATTGTAAAATAAAACTCCCTCTTTGTCAAAACAGCTCAGAGTTGAATTCAGGGTAGGAATTTAATAAACATTCATCTTTCAAAATCGAGTTCTAATATGAAGTGATTAGAAGCCTTTGTTGCGGAAGCTCGGGTTTCAGTCTTAAGTAACTAAAAACCTTTTGAATTTAAGATCGGGTTCTACACTGATGTGTACAGAAACCATTACCAATGAAGACCGTGTTCTAGTCTGAATTGACTAAAAACCATTGCCAGCAAAAATTAGGATATCTTTGGTATCCAAACGGATTTGGATCTAGACTTGTTAGCGCTCTTGGGTACCCATTTCAATACTGGTTTAGGTAACCATTTAATTATAGTTTTAGGTACCAATCGCATAATATATTTATTTTCTTCTTTCTCAAACTCAAAAAGCAAATTTCTTTTAGTATGATAAAATTGAATATCTAATTGATGAAGAAACTTGAATCTGAATGAACAAAATTTTGCAAACTCTTCTTTCTAAAAACCTGTCCGGTGCTAGCCTGCATCTGATAATACTTGCTATTTTTAGTGAAGATTTCTTCTGAGAAGAATAACTAGTACTTGCATAAACTTTTGCAAACGTTGATTTCGAAGATTCACCAGGATAAATTTTGACCAGAAGTTTTTCAACTACTTTATCTTTGCCTTTGCTTATCTTTAAAAGATATTTAAGTTTAAGATCTAAAGACAAATCAAACTTAGGAGATTTAGAAAGATTCTTATCAATTTCTAAAGATAAATAAGAATAATCAACTTTATGTTCTAAACAAACATTAGAATCCTTAACCTCTGATTCATTTGAAGAAAGGGAAACATTAAATTGTTTAGAAAGATGAAATATTTGTTCTTCTAATCCTTTGATAATGACCAAATATGAATTTCTAGCATTAACAAACAATCGAAAATCAGTTTTGAAAGATTGTTCTTTAATTAAGAACACATTTTTCTCATGTTCAAAGAATTTAGATTTCGCTTTGAAATCTTGTTCTTTAAGAAAGAACTCATTTATTTCCTTTTCAAATAATTCTTTAGTTAAAGAAAACTCCTTTTCAAAAGCAAAAAATTCTTCAGATTTGTTTGAAACATAACTTTGATCAGGATGATTTGTCTTTGAAAGTGTTTCTTCAAGATCTTTAACTTTCTTGTACAAATCAAATCGTTTGATAATTCAGATATTCATTTTAAGAATATGGTTCTCAGAATTCAAAACTTTCTGCTTTTCTTCAAAATTTAAACTTCTTCTTTCAATCTTGTGACATCATTTAAACAAATGCTTTATCTGTGTTTAATTGAACAAGAATATCATAATTTTTCTTACGAATCTGTTCAGATTTAGTAAGTTTTGCAATCAGCTCAGATTTTTTAGATGTTAACCTTGAAAAGGAATCAAGATTAGTCATTTGATTTTCAAACAGTTTAAGCTTCTTAATCAGCTTAGAATTCTCAGCCATGGGATTCAACACCTGATCATGTTCATTTGCCAGTTTAAGTTCCAGAGAAACTACCTTTTTCTTCTCGTCTTGTAGTTTAACATCTGCTTGTTCAGCCAACTTTGTCACTTTCTTCAACTTTACTTCAAATTCCTTCAACTGTACAGTTACATCAAATGGCTCTTCAGTTGTAGCCATAAAGCACTGAGCAATATTCTTCGTAATCTGTTCTTCAGATTTGTGCTTCTATGATGATAATTGTCTTCCAAACTTCTTTTAAAAGCCTTTTGAAGGTTGAGTAATTCCAGCTTCATCTCTTCAATATGTATGTCACAAAAATCAGTGTTAGATTCCATCTTATTAGATTTGTGGAAATTGAAGGGAAATCAATTAAGCCCAGAAAATATCAGCAAGTTGAAGGTTGTTCGAGGATAGAAATCTGTAGGTCCCAAAAGGTTTCCCTAGTATGTTACTCTAAGCTGTAGGGGGGGGGGGTGAATACAGCTATTTAAAACTCAACACACTTTTCTCAATGTTTATGTATATTATCAACAAGTGTTAATAACAAACAAGCTTGAACTGCGGAAAGGTTCAAGCTGAGATGGCAGATACACCAGATGTTTAACTAATCTAAGACACACTCAGACTAGGTACAATGAATACACTCACTAAGATGAACTCACTATTTACAAGACAGATAGATGGACAGCTTGAATAATAACAGCTTGGACACACGTTACTATTTTATTCAAGCAGACTTGCATGCATGAAAACACACTTCTTTGCACGATCTGAATTTCACACTCTTGGTTGTCTCACATTCCTTAGAAGCTTCCTTTTAAACTCTCACTGAGAATCTCAGTGAAGCTTCCTCATTGGACATAGAGATAGTTGGATGTCTTTCCAAAAAGACAAAACAACTTTTCCGCACGTTCTGACAAAGCAGAATTGTCTTTACATTGCAAAATCTTTGTCTTTTCCTTTTTGTCTCTGTTGTAGAAGGCTCTAACTAAAAGAGGAATATCAACTTTGACCCTTTCATCTTCTGTTAAGGCCATTTTGATATAAGAAATCGCCTATCACCCATTTCAAATATCCATTTTGTCTTCATGTAACCAAACAACGTAGGCAGTCTTTGCAGCTTCTGTTTTCCACTTTGTCTTCGACTTTGTAAACTGAACTTGTAGTCTAAAACAATACATGAGGACATGGAAACATATTCCATAAAGTGTTTAGCCTTGTTAGAATATGTTTTTAATTGATGAAATATCAAAGTCTAGGGGCTGATTGTGTAATTTTCTTATAGTTTGTAAATTTGTATAAATAGTCATGTTGACTTTCAAAATAGAAAGAATCGGTCAGAAGATTATTTTTGTACGCTTTCATTTCTGAGAACAGCAGCTCTGCACGAAGAATATTCCAGTTCATCATTGTTGTAATCATCAAGAATATCAATCGAATCATTTGGTTAGTGTTGATTAAATTCTGTGTTCATATTAATTGCATCTAATTGATTGAATTGGTAGAAACTATTTTTCATCATTTCATCTGACTGCTTTTTCTGACGCTGATCACGCAGGTGATAAGATGGACAGAAAAAGTACGTCAGGAGCAGTACAATTCTTAGGTGACAAACCCGTATGTTGGTCATCCAAGAAACAACACTGTGTTTCATTGTCAACAGCTGAAGCAGAGTACGTGGCTGTATCT
Organism: Centrapalus pauciflorus; assembly: GCA_020465985.1. NCBI lineage: Eukaryota > Viridiplantae > Streptophyta > Magnoliopsida > Asterales > Asteraceae > Centrapalus > Centrapalus pauciflorus. The sequence goes on along the minus strand of JAANYP010003273.1, from coordinate 243,957 downwards.
TCTTGCTGTTCTCAAGTGTTGTGGATGAAAAGCCAACTACGTGATTACGGGTTTACACCAAAGAAGATTCCAATATACTGTGATTCTCAGAGCGCAATAGCTATTGCATCAAATCCGGTGCAACATTCAAAAACGAAACACATTGACATTCGGTATCATTTCATAAAAGATCATGTAGAAAATGGAAATATAGAATTATATTTTGTACCTACTGAATATCAACTAGCTGATTTGTTTACCAAAGCGTTAGATGAAAAGCGGTTTAATTTTTTGGTATACAAATTAGGTATGTTGAATCGTTAAGATTTAATAATTCAGTAGTTTCAAAATTTTAATTTTAAAATTTTCATTTTTTAAGTGATTTTTATCTGATGTTAAATTCATGATTCATAGAAAGTTTATATACTTGAGAATTTAACAAGATCTGGAATGTCATATGCAGGGGGAGTTGAAAAGAAATTTATCTGATTTTGAATAAATCTGATAAAATTTATCTGTTATTCTGTAGGGGGAGCAGAGCTGAGCAATTGAATATTAAGTTGAGGGGGAGCAACTTTCGGAAATTCAAGGGGGAGAAAATTTTTTTTTGTTGTGTTAAAATTTTTTTTTGTTTGATTTTTTTTATGATTTAAAATTTTTTTTTTGTGTGTTGTGTTATGTACAAATTTTTTTTCTTATTGTGATTTTTTTAGTACATTTTAAATTTTTTTGTGCTGATAAAATTTTTTTTGTTTTGTGAAATTAATATTTTTTTTGGTCACCATTTTTGATTAAAAATAATTGGTGTGTGGGCTAATTTGGAGTAAAAGATGAGCCGGATATTTGAAATTTGAAAATTTCAAAATGGGCCGGATAATTGTTGAATATAAATTTGAATTTTCAAATTCAAAATTACTTTTTCGAAATTCCAAACACTTCATCTTCTCCAAATAAGGTTCCTTCACTTCAAAGAAAACTCAAAAACCTACAACCGACGGTTTTTAGTCAAAATTGTGAGTAAAAGATTGTTTTTCATTATTTTTTAAGTTTGAATGTTTATAGTTCCGTATATCTGTTCAAGTATGCCTATCTGTTCTTATTTTTATTTTTTACATTTGAGTTCTTCATCGTTAATGGCAAACACTGTGATTTGCTCATGAAACAGAAATAAATGGTGTGATGTTGTTCGGATAAGCATTATGACTATGAATCTGCTATTTCATAAGTCATTTTTACTTCACACAAACAGAATCATCGAATTTCCAATGAAACAGTTTCGAGTTCATGAATAAACTGAAACTTGAATTTTTAACAACTTTAAAGTTGTTTTTGTTCAAAGTTCAGTAAAACAAATATGTTTAAAATGCATTTTCGAGGGGAGTTCAAGTTTTAAAACACTGAAAAACATTTCTGAACTTAAATTCATAAAATCAGTGTGTTTTAGACTTAAGAAAAATAAAAGGACAGTTCTCGAATAAAGAGTCATTCGAGTTAGTTTACAGTGTCATTCGAGTTGCATTACAGAGTCTTTCGAGTTGTATGGAAGTTTCATTCGAGTTGACTTAAGAATAATTCGAGTTGCATTAGCGAATTATTCGAGTTTCATGATGACTGATTCGAGTTGATTCTAATTAGACTCGAGAGAACCCAAGAGTCAATAGAGTTGAATAAGGGTTTATTCGAGAAACATGTGTATCATGCGAGTTTGTTACAATTGGAACATTTTTAGAATATTCGAGTTGGGGACAAGGTCCTATCGAGAAATTGACTTGTTCATTCGAGTTGAGTATTAGACCTCATGTTTCAATCGAGTTTACTACTTAGTATATTCGAGTTTTACATATCTTCATTCGAGAAACTTCAAGACCTATTCGAGTTGAGTCAAACTTCATTCGAGTTGTATATAGACTTAGTCGAGTTTCATGAATGTATCATTCGAGTTGTATATAGACTTAGTCGAGTTTCATGAATGTATCATTCGAGTTGTATATAGACTTAGTCGAGTTTCATGAATGTATCATTCGAGTTGTATATAGACTTAGTCGAGTTTCATGTATACATCATTCAAGTTGGGTGTAGACTTATTCGAGTTGTTTCATGTGTCACCCGAGGTTGTTAAAGAGTCATTCAAGAAACGTGTAGTTTCATTCGAGATTCATCAGAAAATTTTTCTAAGTGTATTATTTTAAAGTTTTAAGAAAAATGTCACATTTTTTTTAAGAAATTGTTATAAATTTGTGTTTTTCTAACATTGGTCTCTAAACGATTGACTTTGGAGTCCTCTCAATAATTTTCAATTATTGTCAGGAATCCCGATGCTTTAAACAGAAAATCACAAGTTTTTGCAATTTCTGATAAAATGTTACAAGTTTTTCTACATTTTGAAGGTTGTCATTTGTGTACTTGGTAAGCCTAACATGAATTTTAATTTTTACAGGTATTCAAATGGCATCTCCTGTGCAATCCCAGAACTCAAATTCCTCTAATGCTCAATCATCATCAAACCATACTCTTGTGTCTACCCCAGTCAGATCAACCTCAGTGGCCCGTTCATCACAAACACATATTATCCCAGATAATCAACTTGTCAAACCAAAACATTGCCTTCCTTTTCGTGACAATAATCATCGTCTTGATACCAAAGTCATCAAAGTAAGCCATCCTATCATAGTGGACATTTTGAAAGGTCATCCACTAGGGTATCTATTACAATACAAACCGTCTATTCCTCAAGTGTACTTACAACAATTTTGGCACACTGTCAAATTTGTTCCCGCGGACGGAAATCACCACTTCAAAGTGACGATTGACCAGTTCAAAACGAAAATCACCCTAGCAAGACTGCGTCATAACCTATTTCTTCCAAGACGTATAGATACTGTGAATTTCCCTGAGTTGGCAGATTTTGAAGACTTTGTTTCTGATGAGGAGCTGGTACATGACTTGATCTGCTTGGGATACTCAAAACCACTACCAAAGAGCTCAAAGTTTCACAGAAATGGATTGAATGGCGAATGGTATACATTATTTGGGATCATCAATAGGTGTATGACATCTAAGCATACAGGGATTGACAGATGCAACATTCACTGTTTGAGAATCTTTCATGGGATAGCGTTCAACAAACATTATGACTTTGCTCAGTGCATATGGGAGGATCTAAAGGAGGTTGTGCTTGCAAAAACAACAAATAGAGCAAGGAAATTTGTGCCACTTCAGAGATTTATACAGATTCTTATTCGAGGGATCTTAAGGGCAAATGAAAATATTCCAAAGCGAGCCAACTCTCAGCGATGCCCAGACTATGTTATGATGAGTCTACATGAAGTGCCGGACTCTCCAAATGCAAACATCATGCCAATTTCTGAATATTTGCTGAAGTATGCAGATCAAGAAAGTGAAAATGTGAGATTGTACAGAATAGATCATGCTCCTATAGACACTTAGGAACCGGGTTCTCTTAGCCCAGGAGCTTTAAGGATCGAGGAACCTCAGCAAGGGGCTGAAGTTCAGGTTGCCCAGTCTGTGAGTGAGGGAGTAGGAAGTGTGAGGGGTGGTGAGGAAGAAGCTGAAAAGTCAGATTCTGAGAGGACATTATCTGATATTCAAGAAGAAGAGGGAGAAGAAGCTGATGATGATGATGGTGATGATGGAGGTGATCATCATGAGGGAGGAGGTTTGATGATTGATATAATACAGATTGCTGAAGCGAGTGTGAGGGAGGTCCTAAGCCCAGAAAGCCGGGAAATAGCTACATCTGTTGTTAGCTCTCCTATGAGAGTTAGCATTGAACAAGTCAGTATCCCACTGACGACTGCACACCTTCCTATCCACTCAGTCTCCTCTCAACAGGAGATTGTTTCATTTGAACACAGGGATGAACCACATGATCTATCCGAAAGTCACTTGGACTTGATGGATATTGAAACAAGTGCACAACTGCCCGTGTGTACGACTTCATTTGAATCACAAAGTCTAGATCCTATACAATTTAGGACACTTGAGTCAACTTCATTCGTTGAAGTGAGTGTGGCTGAACTTAGTGTTCCCACCAGAAGACCCTTAGTAACGGAAGCATTTGTTGCTCCGTCACTTGAAGAGGGTGGAAGTCCAGTTAGAGAAACGTCAATAACAACTCTGAGCACTGGCCACGCAGAAGTTCTTTATACAAGTTCGACTGCTGTGACAACTGGAAGTCTTAGTGACCCAGTGGTGAATTTATCGCCTTTTGTAACTGAATCTACATTGAAAAATGCGTTAAATGAAGTTGTTTCTGGAGTAAACATACACGTATCTAATCAACTGGCAGAGGTAATGGATCAAATGACCAACATTCAGAAGTTCTTGAAGGGAAAAGATGTTGCGGAGGAGTCAGTTAAGAAAAATGAATCAAAACAAGCAATAGAAGAGTTGAAGGAAGATTTGAAAGATTTTGTTTTTGATCAATTTGACGAGATGAGAGAACGCATGATCAGTTTGGAAAATACAGTGGTAACGGCATTAGGTAATCTGTCTGAACGAGTAGCTGCAGTGGAAGAGACCTGCAAGGCTCAAGCTTCCTCATCAAAGAGGAAACATGATGAGCATGATGAAGACTCCGATGATGCTCCTCATGAGGGGGAGAAGAGGAGAAAGCTTGATGAACCAATGCCTGGAGTATTAATGATAACATATCCAGAGAAGGATCAGGAAGCTCAAACCGGGGGATCTAAAGAATCTGCTGGTGAACAAAGAGAGCTGGGATTGATTCTTTATGAAGATGTTCCAGTTCCTTTGAACACTCAGTCAGATATTTATCAGTTCATTGAATATATTGATTCAGATGAAGATGATCAAGAGAAGGATAAAGAGCTAAATATTCAAGCAACAGGAGAAGAAAGAGAGGAATACACTGAAGTGTCTGAAGATGACGACGCAATCGCTTTAATTGATGTTGATTTTAGAGCGGAAAGAATTGAGGAAGAAGAGGTGTTAGTTGAAGAAATAATAAAAGATGTTGAATCAACTCCAACGGTTGAAAAGCCTGAGGTAGTTGTACAAGTTAAAGAAGAGTTTGAAGATTTTCCTGTTGAGAGCAGTATGGCTCAAGATACAGTTGTTTTGAATGAAGTGGAAGTGATGGATAGATTCTTTAATGAATTTGTACTTGCTGATGAATCAAAGAAGCAACACCGATTGAGATTTCAAGCACAACAAGTAGTACAGAGGGAGATTCAAGATATGTTGACTCTGTTGAATAAGGATGAAATAAGTAAAAAAAAAGTGAAAATGCTTGAACTGCCAGAAAATAGGTCTGCTGAGTTTATAAGGAAAAGAAACAAGATGCCGTACATTGAAGACATTCTAGAGAAAAAGATTTTTTGTAAAAAGCAAGCTCCATGCTCATTTCTCAAGTTATTCCGAGTCTTAGAGCCGAATATGCCCAATTTGGTCAACTATGCCAGTTTCTTAAGAAATAAGACACAAGAGGTTGAGAAGGTGAAGAGCGACTTCAGGATAGTGGATCTGGTGATGATTGAAAAGGAAAGATTTGTTAAGATTTTTTATCCGAAGTTTACTGTAACCAGGTCTGATGGAAACACATATGTATTCACAGAAGCTGACATGTTCAACATGCACTTGGTCGTTATTGAAGATCTTTTTGACGAACTGTGCAGGAATAAAAGGAATGAACATTGTAGATTTGCGCTGAAGACATTGTTTCATTTTATGCATACCAAACTGGTATTAATGTCAGTGCAAGATCTACAGATTGGAGTTGAGAGAGGCATGAGGAAGATAAACATGACTGCACCTCACAGAGATATTAAATTTGCTGGTGAGCTTAAAGAGTTTCAAGTTATAATGGTGAAGCATCCAGCTGTCATGTACAAAGATAGAAATAAAAGGTTGAGAGCTATGAGAAGTGTTGAGCTGAACAAGTTTTCTGATGGAACGTTGATTAAGGTGTTGAATGGTCTGAAAGGCAAGCTGGCTGCAGATCAAAAGAGGAAGACAAAGAAAGGAGCTTTATCAGTTAATGATCGAAAACTCATGGTCGAGTTTATTTCTAAAATTGAATGGAGGCTGTCAGATCGGAAAAGTATTAGAAGATTTGAACAGAAGCTGGGCTTGTCAACTTGAAGACTTTGCTACTTTCATCAAAGGGGGAGATTGTTAGAATATGTTTTTAATTGATGAAATATCAAAGTCTAGGGTTTGATTGTGTAATTTCCTTATAGTTTGTAAATTTGTATAAATAGTCATGTTGACTTTCAAAATAGAAAGAATCGGTCAGAAGATTATTTTTGTACGCTTTCATTTCTGAGAACAGCAGCTCTGCACGAAGAATATTCCAGTTCATCATTGTTGTAATCATCAAGAATATCAATCGAATCATTTGGTTAGTGTTGATTAAATTCTGGGTTCATATTAATTGCATCTAATTGATTGAATTGGTAGAAACTATTTTTCACAATCCTGTTCAGAAAGAACATGTTTTGTTCACAAAGAACAGAACACTTAGAAATTGTCCAAGCTGCTCAACAGGATAGAGCAGCGTAGACAGTTTATGTCCAGCCTGTTCAACAGAATAGAACAGCTTGGGCAATCTATCTTAGTTACAACAAATGCAACAGGGTAAACAACTTTGACTAATATTGCAAATCACTTTTCAGGTTTCAATAAGTCATTAACAGGCCTTAAATTATACCTTCAAGTGCATCAAACAGGTTTGATTAAAAATCTCCCCCTAAGATGTAGAACAGGTTTGACTGAGGCCTTTTTGTGCCTAACAATCTCCCCCTATTTGCAATAATCAGCCTAAGCTGATTCTATTAATATATATTTTTACAGTACACTTTCTTGTGATGAAATTACAACATTGAAGTAAAGTAAATGATCAGTTTATATATAATGAAATTTTTTACTAACAACACATGTTCTTACAAGAGTGCAACTAATGTACTAAAGTAGATTACAACTGATGTAATAAGAAAATTACAACTAATGTAACAAAGTACAACATATGTACAAGGAACAGTTTCAACAAATTTTGGACTGTTGATAGTGGGAGCAAATAATGGCAAGTCTGTCCAACTTATGGACAGCTTCCATTCTTCATCTACTCAGCAGCAGATGGACCTCAAAGCTGTTGTGGTTCTTCTTCGAACATTTGTTCGAAATGCTCCCTGGTTTCTTCAATTTCCTCCATTTTCAAATCTGAGGAACATGAAGTTAGTGTTAGTACATCCTGTGTGACGATAGCAGTCTAAGTTTAGATAGCATTTTGTGTAAGTCTATTTACTTGATATTAGATATTAACAAGTGTTTGATATATGTTGGATTATGTATGTTTGATATTAATTGTATCTTTGAACTTGGTGTAATGTATTACAAGAAGTTCAAACATAAAGTTCAAAGATAAATTCAAACAAAAGATAAAACATAAGTTCAAACATAAGTTTGAATGATGAGGTTCGACTTTAGGTATAGATTCGAATTTGTCTAGGAGGACAAGTTCGAATAAGGCCTTGGGCCAAATTCGAATTTACCTAAGACAAACTCGAGTCTGTCTGGATATAATTAAGGGTTAATTCGATTAATTATTAGACTTTTGCAGAATTTTTCAGACGATTAGCAGAAGGCGATCTCGAATTTGATTGCAATCAGAGAGTTTCGTGAGAAGAGAAGCATTGTGTTGGGGCGTTATAAGTTGTTCGTCTATCACCGTGGTAGTCTCCGTGTTTCGGTGTGCGTGATATATGCGTCAAGCCACTAACGAGGATTCCGCACTCGTTGGAAGATGTCGCGTCAAGATAGATCCGTAGAGTTTAGACCTTACAGTTAGGATGTTGAAGCTCTCCTCTTTGATGGAACCCTTTAAGATGTTCCCAGATAGCTGCTCTCCATCTTACAGATTTTTTTGAAGGAGTTGGCAGGTCTAAAAGCTATGAGTTGCTTATGACTAACCTTATGCAAATCGGATGCTCTCTGGAAACACTATCTCTTTGATAGGGGATCTACAAATATACCTGTTAGGCACAAAAAGGCCTCAGTCAAACCTGTTCTACATCTGAGGGGGAGATTTATAATCAAACCTGTTGATGCATTTGAAGGTTGAAGTTAAGGCTTGTTATATGCCTTATTAAAGCCTAAAGATGATTTGCAATATTAGTCTAAAGCTGTTCTATGTGTTGCATGTGTTGCAACTAAGACAGTTTGTCCAAGCTGTTCTGTCTGCTGAACAGGCTGGACATAAACTGTCTACGCTGCTCTACATTGGTGAGCAGCCTGGGCAATTTTAAAGTGTTCTGTTCTTTGTGAACAGAACTTGTTCTTTGTGAACAGGCTAAACACTTTATGGAATACGTTTCCAAGTCATCATGTATTGTTTTTGACTGCAAGATCAGTTTACAAAGTCGAAGACAAAGTGGAAAACAGAACTGCTCAACCTGCCCACGCTGTTCTGCAACATGAAGACAAAAGGATATTTGAAAAAGGGTGACAGACCTTTTTCTTATATCAAAATAGGCCTTTACAAGGAAGAAAGACGCAAAGTTGACATTCCTAAATTAGTTAAAGGCAAAGCAACAGTAGACAAAGTGAAAAGACAAAAGTTCTGCACATATGAAGACAAGTCTGCTTTTTAGAAAAGTGCAGAAAAGTTATGTTGTCTTTTCAAACAAGACTTCTCCTTTTTCATTCCGTCCAATGAACAAGTTTCTCTTAGATCCTCTGAGTGAGTATAAAAGGAAGCTTCTAAGGTCAGAAAGAATAAGCAAGCCAAAAATAAGCTAAGTGCTGAAACCAAGAGTGAACGTGCAAGTGTGTTCTTCATGAATGCAAGTCTGATTGTGTAATACAGTTTCTTTGTGTCTAAGCTGTCTTACATAAGCTGTTCCTCTGAGTCTTGTAAACACAGTGAGTGCTTCTTAGTGAGTGTATTCATTGTTAACTAGTTTGAGTCTGTCTTAGACTAGTGAATATACTGTTGTATCTGTCATCTCAGCTTGAACATTTCCGCATTCAAGCTTGTTTTTAATTAACAATTTGTTGATAATACATACAAACATTGAGAAAACAGTGTGTAGTTTTTAAATAGCTGTATTCACCCCCCCCCCCCTCTACAGCTTAAAGCTATATACTTTGGGAACCTCTCGGGACCTACAACTGGTATCAGAGCAGTTTAGAGTGTGTGTCATTCTAGATCTCTCATTTTCCCAAGTTTCCATGGACAACAGTGCTGCAGGTTCCTCTTACTATGACAATGGCTCTATGGGCAAACCTCCAAAATTTAATCATCAAAACTTCTCTGGTTGGAAGTGCAGAATGATGCTCTATTTAGAGAATCTGGATGTACAACTACCAGAGATAGTGATGGAGGGTCCCTATGTGCCAACCTCTGTTACTACAATAACTCCAGCGGTTGAAGGAGCTGCTCCTGAAATCAGGACCTTTGAGAAAGCTAAAGCTCAATGGTCTGATGAAGACAAGAGACTGGTGGCTTTGGATGCAAAGGCCAGGAACAACCTGGTCATTTCTCTTCCTGATGATGTGTTCAAACAGGTTGAGAAAATGAAGACAGCAAAAGAGATGTGGGATACTTTGTGTACCGTCTATGATGGACCCACAATCACACTGGACAACAGGATGAACAATCTTGTTAGACAGTATGAACTCTTCTTTGCTAAACCAAAGGAGACTCTCACTGAAACCTACACCAGGTTTACTGCTCTAGTGAGTGATCTCAAGGCTGTTGGGATCACTAAGGAGAGTCTTACCCTGGTGAATAAATTTCTGGACATTCTACCTGAAGAGTGGAATTACTTCTCAACAATTCTAAGGAACTCAGGTACTATCAGAAGTATGGATCTGGTCAATCTGTATGGATCATTACTGAATGATGAACAGTCAAGGCAACAAAAGAGAAATGCCTTGGAAATGTCCAAAAGAGGTGCAGCCTTTGTGGCTAATGTGAGACAGCCTGTAAATCAGGTGAGTGATGTGTTCACTCAACCTGATCAATAGGATGATGACAAGGAGGAGGTGTCAGATGAAGAAGATACTGCAGATCTTGCTGAACAAGATGATGAGCAAATGATAGCTATGCTTGTCAAAAGGTTCAACAAGAAAAGGTTTGGAAGAAACATGCTGCAAGGAAATTCAGGTGCTGGCAAAAAGAAGGCATTTGATAAATCCAAGGCTGAGTGTTTCAAATGTGGCAAAACTGGTCATATAGCTGCTGACTGTGTGTCAAAAGCTGTTGGTCAGTCATCCAAACCATACAAGACAACAAGGATGATGGTTATAGGGTTAAGTACCTTATGGCCATGGCTAAGCTGAGGAAGTTGGAAAACTCAGTGGGTTTCAACCGCCAAAAGGGACTCATGGCAGAGACTTGTGATTGGGAGGAATCTGATTCATCATCTGATGAAGAAGACAATCAATGTCTGATGGCCAACACTGATGTCCCATCAACAAGCAGTTTCAAACAGGATATGGCTGAAGCTGAAGCTTGCAGCAGCTTAGAGAACTGGAATCCTACAATGATGTATAAGGTACAAAATTTTATGGCTTACAGTTCTGAAGAAAAGATTAAGATGTTTGAATATATGCTAGTTGATTTGAAAGCTGCTGTTGAGAAGCATGATGCTTTATTATCTGAAATCTCAAAACTTAAAACTGATCTTAAAACAAAATCCAGCAAATTGGACAGTTTCCATCAGTTGGAAACTGAGATTGATGAATTAAAACACATCAACTCTATTTTACTGGAAGAAAAGAGAGAAACATATATAAATCATGCTAAGCTTCAAAAGATAGTTGACTCTTGGTGCCAATCTGCACAAAAAGTCAGCCATTGTATAAGTCAACAGATCCCTGCACAAATTCAAGCCTATCTTGGAAGGGATCTTGATACAGTAGCTTCCATTGTTGAGATTAATAATCTGAAAGAAGATTTATCCACTCTTGGTGAGCTTCCAAACACTTTCGTTCAAAAAGTGAATGGTAAACTAATTTCAACAAACAGGTTTGTCAGGCCTCAAAATACTGACAGCTCGTGTGAACCTAGCTCAAAAGCTGGTGTTGGAATATGTTCTCCATCAATCCAGCCTGGTAAGTGCTCTGCTGATTCACACAAGCAAAAGAAAGGAAAACATGTCCAAACTACAGCTGTGGATACTAAACCTGTTGACAAAACAGGTTCTGTGTCCAAAGCTGATGGTAAAAGATATAATAATCCTTTTGATGCTAAACATTTTCAAAACAAGTTTTCAAAAGTTAAGCAGTCTGTTTTCAACAAGGACAAGTCTCATGTTGAAAGCAAACCTGCTGTGATTTCTAATAAGTTTACTAATCATAGTGGTAAACTGGTTTTACATGAAAATAAGTTTTTCAAAACCAGAAACAATGATTATGTTGATAGGCAACATAAATCACGTCTCAGTAGTGACAAAGGCAAAGCCATTGCTCAACCTGAGAAACATGGGAATAAGTTTCCCAAACCTGTGGAAGTTCAAAAGCCAATTAAGCTTCCTGTCTTTGACATTTGTCCTCCTAAAAGGAGGAAAGAATAGACAAAGAAAGCTGTGACTTTTGAATCCTCCACTCAAGTTGTTGATTCATCAAATAGTAATAAAGTTGCAAAACCTGCTAAAAGAATCAACAAAAATAACTCAAAATGTGTTTCTGAAAGTTCTTCTTCCAAAAATACTAAAAAGAGAAAATGTTATAAATATGGGAAGAAGAAACATCTGGCCAAAGACTGTCCTGAACCTGAGGACATGAGGCCTGTTGACTCTGATAGTTCTCTCACAGCTGTTACAAGCAGTGTTGGAAACATCTCAGTCAATAAAAATGGTATCCAATCTGATACCATTCAAATTGGGAATATTAGTGTGGATATTATGAGTCCATCAACAAATGTTGATGAAGTAGGAGAACTCATCTCTGTGATGAGTTCCCCTAAAAATGACTAATATTTCTCTTATCACTCTGCAGGAAAAACAACCTTCCCAGGTTTGGTACTTGGACAGTGGCTGCTCAGGGCACATGACAGGTTGTAAAGAATTGCTGAGTGATCTCAGGCCTGAAAAAGGGCCAAAAGTCACATTTGGTGATGATGTATAGGGATCCACTGAGGGATATGGAACTCTTAAAGCTGGTGCTGCAGTATTCAAAAGAGTAGCCTATGTGGTTGGGCTAAAACATAACCTTGTTAGCATAAGCCAACTGTGTCATGCTGGCTACAAGGTTAACTTTGATGAGCACCTGGGTTACATATTGGATCCCCAAGGCAAAGTTGTGTTATGTGCTCAACGAAAGAAAGGTGTATATGTTGTGGACATGCAATCTGTTGATTCCACAACTGAAACCTGCTTTCTCACAAGAACAAATGTAGACTTAAACTGGTTATGGCACAAAAGGCTGTCACATCTGAACTTCAAGAACATCAATAAACTCTGTAAGAAAGAGTTGGTGACAGGTTTGCCCTCTATAACCTTTGTTAAAGATAAACTCTGCACAGCTTGTGAAAAAGGCAAGCAGAGGAAAACATCTTTTAAATCCAAACATAATTTTTCTATTGATACTCCTCTCTTCTTAATCCACATGGACTTGTTTGGACCCGTAAATGTCCCAAGTCTAGGAGGAAGAAGATACACTCTAGTAATGGTTGATGAGTTCTCCAGGTACACATGGGTGATCTTTCTGAAGAGTAAAGGAGAGGCTGCTAGAGAAATTATTGGATTTGGGAAAAAGATGGAGATGCTGAACTCTGCTCAAGTGAAGCAGCTTAGAAGTGATCATGGTATTGAATTCAGAAACAGTACTCTTCAAGACTTCTGTGAAGAGAAAGGAATTACTCAAAACTTTTCAGCTGTAAGAACTCCACAACAAAATGGAGTTGCTGAAAGGAGAAACAGAACTCTTATTGAAGCTGCTAGAACCATGCTGTGTGCATCAGGTTTACCTTCATCATTCTGGGCTGAAGCTGTCAACACTGCCTGCTTCACTCAAAACAGATCCTTAGTGGTAAAAAGGTTGAACAAGACTCCTTATGAGCTGCTCAAAGGAAGGAAGCCAAATGTCAGTTACTTCCATGTGTTTGGATGTCCCTGCTTCATTCTGAATCAGAGGGACCAACTGACAAAGTTTGAACCTAAAGCTGATGAAGGTGTGTTTGTTGGCTACTCTGCTATCTCTAAAGCCTACAGAGTATACAACAACAAAAGAAAGGTGATAGATGAATCTATCAATGTCACCTTTGAAGAGTCCAAGAATGCTTTCACCAAAGCTGTTCCTGAATCAGTTTCAGGAGAACTTAACTTTGATGATCTGATGCATTCAAACAATGAAGTGGACTCAAAAGCTTCCACTACACCCGGTGTGGAACCTGTTAATCATGATGGACATGATGATGATTATGTCAATACATCCTGTGTGAATAAATGTACTGACTTAATTACAACTGCATGTCCAGAACCTATCAATGTTGATTTTCCTACTTCTACTGCTGATATGTTCAACAGTGGTCAGACGTGTTCAATAAGTGAACAGGCTCAAGACAACAGTGTGTTTGAAAATCTTGAGAGCTGTTCAACAGGACCTGCTGAAGATGTTAACAACTCAGGTGAATCATCATTGAAAAATGATCCTAAGTGGATCAGGTGTCACCCCAATGATCAAAAAATTGGTGACATCAACAAAGGGATACAAACACGGTGGGACAGCTTAGGGAACTTTTGTATGTTCTCTAGCTTTGTTTCACTAATGGAGCCAAAGAAGGTTGATGAAGCACTAAATGATGCCAATTGGATCACTGCCATGCAAGAAGAGCTCAATCAGTTTGAGAGAAACAATGTATGGAAGCTGGTCCCTGCTCCTAAAGGTAAAACTATAATTGGCACTAAATGGGTTTTCAGGAATAAGATGGATGAGCAAGGTCATGTCATTAGAAATAAGGCAAGACTGGTTGCTCAGGGATACAGACAGGAGGAAGGAATTGATTATGATGAAACATTTGCTCCTGTGGCCAGGCTAGAAGCAATTCGTTTGTATCTAGCCTACGCTGCTCATAAGAGCATCAAGGTATTTCAAATGGATGTGAAGAGTGCATTTTTGAATGGGAAGCTGTAGGAAGAAGTTTATGTCAAGCAGCCTCCAGGTTTTGAAAATGAACAACATCCAGGTTTTGTCTATAAGTTGGACAAAGCTCTCTATGGTCTCAAACAAGCACCTACAGCCTGGTATGACACTCTTACTGTTTCCTTATGAGCAATGGGTATTTCAGAGGTAAAGTGGATACCACACTGTTCATAAAGAAGGTGAAGTCTGATATTATGCTTGTTCAAATTTATGTGGATGACATAATATTTGGTTCTACTAATGTGCAGTTGTGCAAGAATTTTTCATTACTCATGAAATCCAAGTATGAGATGAGTATGATGGGAGAACTAACTTTCTTTTTAGGATTACAGGTTAAACAAACCTCAACTGGAATTTTTATAAAAGTACACTTTAGATCTTTTGAAAAAGTTCAAATTTGATCAAAGTTCTCCTATTTAAACCCCAATGGAAACAAATGTAAAATTGGATGTTGATGCCAGTGGCAAAGCTGTTTCAGTAACAGCTTAGAGAGGCATGATTAGGAGCTTGCTATACTTAACTGCTAGTAGACCTGATATTTTGTTTGCTACCTGTTTGTGTGCTAGGTTCCAAGCTGATCCAAAGGAATCTCATCTAGCTGCTGTTAAAAGAATCTTCAGATACCTGAAGGGTACACCAGGTTTGGGTATTTGGTATCCCAAAGACTCCAGCCTTGAACTAACAGGTTATTCAGATTCTGATTTTGCAGGCTGCAGGCTAGACAGGAAAAGCACAACAGGTGGATGTCAACTCCTTGGTGGAAAGTTGATCAGTTGGAGTAGCAAGAAGCAGAACTCAGTGTCCACTTCTACTGCTGAAGCTGAGTACATTGCTGCTGGAAGCTGCTGTGGGCAGATTCCGTGGATGCAACATCAGCTTGAAGATTATGGTCTTGTGTATAGGAAAATTCCTATTCTGTGTGATAACACAAGTGCCATAGCCATTTCCAACAATCCAGTATTTCATTCTAGAACAAAGCATATTGAAGTCAGACATCACTTCATCAGGGATCACATTCAGAAAGGTAATGTGGAGGTAAGTTTTACTTCCACTAATGAACAGCTTGCAGACATTTTCACCAAACCTCTTGATGAAAATAGGTTTAATTACCTTGTCAGCAAGCTGGGCATGTTAAACAAGAGTGACTAAGTGTTTCTCAAAGGTCTAAGAATTTGTGTGTTTCACACTGCTCAAGTTTCTCTGAACAGCTTAGACAGAACAGGTTTTACATGTTCTGTACTTAGTCATTGTCTGAAAAACTTGAACAGCTTGAGCACACAACAGGCTGAACAAACACAGTTTACTCGTCCAGCCTGCTCTGATGGTCCAATCTTCACCCTGTTCACTCCTTCACACTGTCTTACAAGCCATTGTCTTGTAACCTGTTCAACTATTGCACACAACCTGTTCTTACAAAAGAGAGCAGGCTGAAGGCACAGTTTGAGGAATGAACAGCTTGAAGACTGAACAGCTTGTGATGACCCGGCTCATCACAGGTTTGACCAACAGCTTGGACCAACAGTTTTAATTACCTTTCTTCAAACTTAGGTTACTTAATTTATGTTTTATTTAACTTAATTACTGCGGATAATGTGGGTTACGTGTGTTAGTGATTAAAAAGGTCAAGTGGTCTGACAAATGTTTCTGACATGGACAACCGTTCCGTTTTCCGTTAACTAACATTTCAAATCGAACCGCCCAAACCTTCTCTCTCATACACACTCACATTCAAATCCTATAAATATCAACTACTGTTTCATCTTCGTCTTCCTCATCATTTCCAGAAATCCTCAAGAACCCTAAAAATCGCCTAAGTGTCTCCTGCTTCTTCAAACCTCAAAAATTCCCAAATGGCTCACAGACCTAATCCCTTTCTTCCAGTGTTCATTGGTGATGATGTTGTCAAACACTCATCAGTCACCACAATGCTGACCATCAAACCCACAAACTACGTTGCAAACCTTACTATCCCCAAAAACTATTTGGGGAAAGGTTACGATCAAATGGTGGAGTTTCTGCAAGTTCATCCGTTGAACTATGCTATGACTGCAACTCCTGGTGTCCTGTACCAGGAGATGGTGTATGTGTTCTGGTACACCTGTGCCTACAATCCCAACACCAAGGTCATCAAGGGTACTATCCTCAATGGGACTCAGACCATTGAGATTAGTTCTGATCTGCTCAGAGAGGTGCTTCATCTACCAATTGCTGAGACCTATGACAAGTCCCAAGCTGAGGATGCACAAATGGGCAATCTGCTACGCTTCTGTGGTGTAGCAGAACCCAAACTTGGAGCAACACTGTTTAGGAAGGACCTCTCTCCTACCTATAGCTTTCTATTCGCCTCAGTGATGATGTGCTTTGGAAGCAAAGTTGCTTCATTTGACCAACTCAGCAGAGATGAAGTTCCAATAGCCCTACAGCTAGTGGATGGGACTACCCTTGATATGGGTAAGTGGATTTTTGTGAACTTGAGGAACCTGGTGCAGCAAGAGTCAAGACCAGCTGCTGTCCGTTATCCGAGGTTTCTGAGCCTCATTTTCAGACATATTTGTGGTGAGCAACTATACAACTCTCAGCCTTTACTTAAGTCTGCTGCATTCCCTGTCATAGGGAATAGAGTTTTCTATACCCCAGTTCTACCCAATGAGCCTCCTCTATCCACACCAATGAGGAGGTTGTTAGGTTTGGTGGAAGGACCCTCTGCTGTGAGGGTGGATCCAGAAGCTGCTGCTCCCGCAAGAAAATCCAAAGCCAGGTCCAAACTTGTAAAGAGGACCCTAGCAACTGCTGAAGCTGGGCCTGTGCAAAAGAAGGCCAAATCAGCTCAGCCTGAGTCTGTACCTTTAGCCTCTGTGGCTGAGGAGGAGCAGACTCCTCACCCTGGTTCATTTGTTGAGCCTGAAGCCTCAGTGGCTGGTGCCTCTGTGGCACAAGAGACCATGGAACAGGCCAGCCCCACTGTTCCTAACCCAGTCCCACACCCTGTCCAAACAGATCCTCTCTCCTCTCCACAATCACCCACTTCATCCATTCACTACCAACGCAAATCTCTCTCCAAAAAGAAACCAGCCCAAAGAACCACCTCCTCTGTTCCCTCTCAACAGGGTTCAGTTGTAAAGAAGCAACCCCTGCTGTCTCTCCTATTTTGGGAGAAGGTTCAGCTCATTTGGAGCCTGCTTCACTCCAATCTGAGTCTACCCAGAGTCAGCCTAGACCCTCTGGTTCCTCCCAACAGGAACCAGTTGTACAAACGGAGATACCCACATCATCTATCCTAGCCTCCCAACAGGCTGAGGATATTGCAAGACAGGAGTCCTCTCCACTCCATACTGCGTCCACACTGTCCCCCACTAAAATCTCCTCTCACCCTGAGTCTGCACGAGGTGCCCACGCTGCTGGTATAGACCAATCAGCAGCTCAGCCTCAAACTTCTGCTCCCCATGATACAGCTGTTCTACACCAAACAGCTGCTGAGGGACCAACATCCACAGCTGATGAACCTCAGGGATCACACCATCCCTCTGGTGAGGCTGCTCCCTCCATGCAAACTCCATCAGCAGGTTTCACCACTACTGATGTTGAAATGCATATCCCATCTCCCAATGATGAGGTGCTTTTAAACCAAGGCATTGCAGAGGGAACCACCACTGGTCTTCATGAGGATGTTGCAGCACAAGCAGCATCTGAAAGGCACTCAACGCCAACCCCTTCTCCTGGTGATGCAGCTACAGCCGCTGCTGAGGGACCCCTTGACCCCTCCAAGCTGGGCCATATTACTTTTGCCCAGGCTATGGAGCTTCTATCAAAAGTTTCTCTTCCCTCTCCATCACATCCCCCTACGCCAGCCGCCTCATCATCCTCTTCTCCATCTACCCAATCTAAACAGTCAACCCATACTCCTCCATCTCCCAAAGAACTGCCTTTGAAGGATCAGCTTTCCTTGCTGACCAACAAAGTTGGTTCTTTGGAAACTACCATGACCTCTCTACCCTCTCTCATTTCAGACTCTGTGTCTGAACAACTTAAGGGGTTCTTTGATTCGTTCAAAGACTCCTTCCCTGCTACTCCACAAACAGATAATTCTCCACAGCTGATAGCACTCACTGCACAGCTGCAAACAGTGTCCAACTCCCTCTCCTCCATTCTGTCACTACAACAGGACTCTGTGTCCTCAATGACAGCCATTTCCCAACAGCTGTCATCTCTCCTCACCTCTTGCAATTCTACCCTTCCTGCCAGCCTGGCCAGCTTGACCACCTTAATTAGCTCCCTATCTAATACTGTGTCTTCAAACCTTGGTGATGTGCAGGATTCTCTCGAATTACATCTTGCACAGCTTCAAAGTTTGCTGTTCACAGCATCTGATAGGGAAAACATAGTTAAGCTGACCTCCCTAGCTGATTCTCAATCTTCTTCTCTTCAAACCTGTCTTTCCCAGCTTGCAGAGGTTAAGGACAATTTGGCTTTCTTAGTGACTAGCCTTGTTGGTCCCAGGCCTGCTGCCAAAACTGCTGGTAAGCCTGATGACTTTGTGTCTTCAGGCAGACCGGGTGTTGAAGGTGCTGGTACATCTCCTTCAAAGGGGAGAAGTCGTCTGCCTCTAAGACCAAGTCTAAGAGGGAGAAAACTTCCACTCCTAAGGAGAAACCAGTGCCTGCACCACAAACTGGTCATCCAGCAGGAATTTCTGCAACAGGTACAGTAGAAGGTGCTTCTCATGCTGCTCAGTCTACTCAGGTTGAATCTCCAATCCCTGCTCAGTCTAAGGGGGAGGAATCCATTCCTGAGGGCAGGCCAAGCAGCAAAAGAAGGCATCTGATCCTAGAGGAAGAAGAAGAAAGCCCTGAAGCTGCTACCACTACAGCAGCTAAAGGAAAAGGAATAGCAGAAGATGATCCCATACAGCAGAAAAAAGCAGAAGATCAATTTCACAAAGCCAGGGCTAAAGAAATGGGTCTTCCTATGGACAAGTATTTTGAGTTCAGAGAAGAACAGCTTCAAGCCCTGGAAGTGCTTAGAAAAGAAGAAGAATCTGCCAAAGCTGCCAAAGCATTTGCACTTCAAGAAGCAAAGAAAATTAAAATGTCTACTCTGGAAGTGCAAAAGAAAATATTGGAAGCTGTTAAGGGATCAGCAGGGGAGAAGGAAGCAGAGAAAGAAAAAGGTACTCTGGTCTCTGTGACCAAGCCTACAGTGCCTCAGGAAAGAGTTCAATACCATTTTGACAACCTGGCAAAGAAAAAATTTCAAGATGTTGCTGAAAGAAGGCTTGCCAAGGAAGCAATTGTCAAAGTTGTCCCTATATCAAGAAAAGGCAGTCAGTGGAAGTTAAAAATAACAAGGATGGGTGCAACAGGCCCAGAATTGGAAACATATGACCACACTGACGTAGCACAGATGGGGTACAGAGAATGGATTGAATTGGCAGTTGCCCTGAGTGAGTCAAAGTCAGAAACGACTAAGACAATCAGGGCATATGTCAAGAAACCGATAGAGAGAGTGAAGAACCTTGGCCTGATCTCCAAAGAAATAAGTGAAGGTGTCTTGGTGACACATCCAAAAATTAAGGCCAGGAGGACAAGGAAAGACACTGAAATGGAACAGCTCCTTACACTTATTGAACAAGGCGATTATGCCATTGAAATGAAAGGAGTTGATCACAGCCTGCCAAGTGGAATAGAGTTTGAAGATGGCAAGATTATTTAAGAGCCTGAGCTAGGGGCATTCTTTGTGGATCCCTTATCTCAGAAGAAATGCTTTCAGAGAGCATCTGATCTGTACAAAGTGGATCTGAGACAACTTGTGGCCTTCAGACTTGCAATTTCATTCAAGCAGTCTAGTAAGTGGAGAGCAGCCATTTGGGATCAGCTCAGAGGCTTCTATGAGAGAGGTGACTTAAAGATCCCAAGTTCATGATAATAAGAAGTGAAATTCAAGGACTTGAGGATACAAGGGAAGAACTGGAAAAGATGTTTCAGGATCCCCCTCCAGTATGATGAAGTCCACCTGCCATCTGGGCAAGTGAAGAATGGAAGCTGTCCATCAGTTGGACAGGCTTACCATTATTTGCTCCAAACAAAAACAGTCCAATGTACATCAGTTGTCCTTTATTTACATTTGTTGTAATTTCATTTTACATTAGTTGTAATATACATCAGTACATTAGTTGTACTTTTGTAAGAACATGTGTTGTTCTAATATAATCAAAAATCAGTGTATATATAAACTGATCTTTTACTTTATGTTGATGTTGTAATTCTATTTCAACAAATGTATTGTAAGAATATATAGTGATTTTCGACAAAACGAGCTTAGACTGGTTATTGCAAATAGGGGGAGATTGTTAGGCACAAAAAGGCCTCAGTCAAACCTGTTCTACATCTGAGGGGGAGATTTCTAATCAAACCTGTTGATACATGTGAAGGTTGAAATTAAGGCATGTTATATGCCTTATTGAAACCTGAAAATGATTTGCAATATCAGTCCAAAGTTGTATAATGTGTTGCATGTGTTGCAACTAAGACAGTTTGTCCAAGCTGCTCTGTCTGCTGAACAGGCTGGACATAAACTGTCTACGCTGCTCTACACTGGTGAGCAGCTTGGGCATTTTTCAAGTGTTCTGTTCTTTGTGAACAGAACCTGTTCTTTGTGAACGGGCTAAACACTTTATGGAATACGTTTCCAAGTCATCATGTATTGTTTTTGGCTACAAGATCAGTTTACAAAGTCGAAGACAAAGTGGAAAACAGAACTGCTCAGCCTGCCCACGCTGTTATGTAACATGAAGACAAAAGGTTATTTGAAAAAGGGTGACAGACCTTTTTCTTATATCAAAATAGGCCTGTACAAGGAAGAAAGACGCAAAGTTGACATTCCTAAATTGGTTAAAGGCAATGCAACAGTAGACAAAGTGAAAAGACAAAAGTTCTGCACATAAGAAGACAAGTCTGCTTTTCAGAAAGTGCAGAAAAGGTTATGTTGTCTTTTCAACAAGACTTCTCCTTTTTCATCCGTCCAATGAAGAAGTTTCTCTTAGATCCTCTGAGTGAGTATAAAAGGAAGCTTCTAAGGACAGAAAGATTAAGCCAAAAAAGCTAAGTGCTGAAGCCAAGAGTGAACGTGCAAGTATATTCTTCATGCATGCAAGCCTGCCTGTGTAATACAGTTTCTTTGTGTCTAAGCTGTTCTACATAAGCTGTCCCTCTAAGTCTTGTAAACACAGTGAGTGCTTCTTAGTGAGTGTATTCATTGTAAACTAGTTTGAGTCTGTCTTAGACTAGTGAACATACTGTTGTATCTGTCATCTCAGCTTGAACCTTTCCGCATTCAAGCTTGTTTGTAATTAACATTTGTTAATAATACATACAAACATTGAGAAAATTGTGTGTAGTTTTTAAATAGCTGTATTCACCCCCCCCCCCCTCTACAGCTTAAAGCTATATACTTTGGGAACCTCTCGGGACCTACACAAACACTCCTCCCAAATTTTCAAATTCATTTGAATGACAGCCCTTAACAAAACCCCCAATGTCCTATTCGTCACTTCGGTTTGCCCATCAGTTTGTGGGTGACTTGAAGTTGAGAATAGTAACTTTGTGCCTAGTTTCCCCCCAAAGAGTTTTCCATAAGTAACTCAAAAACTTTACATCCCTATCAGACACAATGGTTTTTAGAATACCATGAAAACAAACTATTTCCTTGAAAAACAAATTGGCCACATGCTTTGCATCATCTGTCTTTCTACAAGCAATGAAATGTGTCATTTTTGAAAATCTATCAATGACAACAAATATTGAGTCCATTCCCTTTTGACTCCTTGGCAAACCAAGTATGAAATCCACGGAAATATCGGTCCAAGGAGAATGAGGAATGGGAAGTGGAGTGTACATTCCGTGAGGAAGTGACTTTGACTTGGCCTTTTTACAATCAAGACAATGACCACAAATACGTTCAACATCCCTTTTCATTTTAGGCCAATAAAAACGTTCTTTCAAAACTTCCAAGGTTTTCAAAATGCCAAAGTGGCCCATTAAGCCTCCACTATGAGCTTCGTGAGTCAAAAGTTCACGTAGAGAACAAGAAGGGATGCACAATTTATATTCTTTAAACAAAAACCCTTCATGCCTGAAAAACTTATTGAAAGCTGATTTTTCACACGCCATGAACACATTTGCAAAATCACTATCTCATTCATACAACTCGTTAATAAACTCAAAACCCATGATTTTAGAATCTAAAGTGGTAAGGAGAGTATACCTTTGCGATAATGCATCGACCACAATATTCTCTTTACCTTTCTTTTAACGCACAACATATGGAAATGTTTCAATGAATGCAATCCATTTTGCATGCCTTTTGTGAAGACTTCTTTGTCCCTTCAAGTACTTAAGGGATTCATGATCAGTGTGAATCACAAACTCCTTAGGCATGAGATAATGTTGCCATGTCTCCAAAGCCCTCACAACAGCATATAGTTCCTTGTCATAAGTCGGATAATTTAGCGTTGCACCATTAAGCTTTTCACTAAAGTACGCAATGGGACGACCTCCTTGAAGCAAAACAACACCTATTTCAACTCTTGAAGCATCACATTCAATCTCAAAAGTGTTAGAAAAATCAGGATATGCTAAAACATGAGAATTGGTTAGATCACTTTTCAATTACTCGAAACCCTTTTGTTGCTTCTCTCCCCACCCAAACTTAACGTTCTTTTTCACCAAATCATTTAGAGGAGAAGCTTTTGATGAAAAATCTTTGACAAACCTTCGATAGAAACTAGCAAGTCCAAGAAAAGATCTGACCTCTGAAACATTGTTTGCAATAAGCCAATCAAGAATAACCTTCAATTTTTACTCATCAACACGCAAACCATTTTCATCAACAACATATCCAAGAAAAACAACTTCTTTGACACAAAATGTACACTTTTTTAAATTTGTAAACAACTTTTGCGCACGTATGGTAGCAAGAACAAGTTTAAGATGCTCGACATGAACATTCATGCTTCGACTATAAATCAAAATGTCATCGAAATACACGACAACAAACTTTCCAATGAAGTATCTCAAAACATGATTCTCATAAAAGTGCTTGGTGCATTAGTTAAACCGAAAGGCATTACTAACCATTCATGAAGATCAAACTTTGTTTTGAAAGCAGTTTTCCATTCATCACCTTCCTTGATTCTTATATGGTGATTTCCAGATTTAAGATCACGTTTTGAAAAAATCTTAGCACCATGTAAGTCATCAAGCATGTCATCTAATCTTGGAATGGGTCGACGATACTTGATAGTTATTTTGTTCACAGCCCTGCAGTCAATGCACATACACCAAGTGTCATCTTTTTTTGGAACTAAGATGACTGGCACGACACAAGGGCTAAGGGATTCACGAATGATACATTTTCCCAGCAACTCACCAACTTGTTTCTGAAGCTCCTTTTTTCTTTTGGATTTGCTCTATATGCCAGTCTATTCGGAATTGTTGCACCGGGCATCAAATCAATTTGATGTTCTATGCCATGAATCGGTGGTAATCCATCGGGTACATCTTCAGGGAACACATCTGTAAAATTATTTAAAACAGAAACAATTTCCAAGGGCAAAGTGTGAGATGAATCGTTAGTAGATAAACAAACCTCTTGGTACAAAAGTACAAAAAGAAGTTTGTGAGAAGATAAAGCCCTATCTACATCTCTCATGCTTGCAAACAAAGCGCCTTTTGTCTCACTTGCTTTTGGCTTTTCACTTTTATTTTTCCCGCTCGACACTTTTTTTTCCTTTTCTTTATACTATTAGACGACCTTAATAACAACTAATGGTAACACGCGGACACGAAGAACATTAAGTAGAAAGCTATGATTGTACTTTTTTTAATAGAAAGTATGCACAAAACAACAAACAAAATAAAAGGAAATGATCAAACAAGGAGACTTAGCTCTGATACCAAATGATATGAATTCTTCGTAGAAGACTTCACAATTTTATTGGATCGTCCTTGATGATCTTTCTTCCAAGAACCCAACCCCTTACTAGTATGAATTCAACGATATTGGATATATGAATCCAGCACCTTTGAATTACAACGGAAGCAAGTAATCGAAGTTATACGAAGCACAACAACTAAGTGGAAGAATACTTAGTTGTATCCAAGTGAGAATTGCAAGCACAATTAGTCTTGCAAGACCCAAATGAGTTCAATCACCCGAACTACAAGTGAAAGGAAAAACCTCACAATATGATTTGATTTGAAAATGTGTTGATTTCAACCTTTAAAGATCACCTATTTATAGGGAAAAGATGACCTTTGAAACTACCCATATTTATTACATAAAGACTTTTCATCATCCTAAATTAATTATAAAAACCCTTAATCTTTTTACTAGCTTAATCTAGAAGATTCCATAAAACGCTAGACAATTTATCAAAATGGGCCATGAAGACACAAAATCGACACTTTATAAAGCAAGCCCAACAACACTAAGATGGTTTATTAACTTGGGCTTGTAGCCTTGGGTCTTCAATAATTCTTTGGCATGGGCTGAGGCAACTATTTGATTGAGACTTTCTTGCATCTTCTTTTTTCTTGAACGTGTCATTGGTCCATGCATTTCTTCAAGTGGCTCCTTTGTCAAAACTCCATCGTCAATCTTTAATTCGTCTCCACTTATCTTTATTTTGTTGATTATTGGAGTTCCATCAGTTGTTTTTCTTAGTTTTGTTGTAAGTGGCCCATTGAGTGGATGATGAAATGGTCGAGGCAATCAAAGAATGGCCAACTTCAACAACGGTGTGTGAGGTTAGAAGCTTCCATAGGCTTGCAAGTTTCTAACGAAGATTTGTTCGTGACTTCAATACCATAGCCAACCCACTTAATGAACTTGTGAAAAAGGAGGTTATTTTCATTGGGAAGAAAAGCTTTTCAATTTGCTGAAAGAAAGGTTAACATCAAGTCCTATTCTTGCATTGCCTAATTTCAATAATGTGTTTGAACTTGAGTGTGATGCTTCCGGGGTAGATATCGGAGCTGTTTTTATTCAAGAAAGTCGACCAATTGCATATCTTAGTGAAAAATTAAAGGGGGCTTAATTGAATTATTCCTCTTATGCAAAAGAGCTTTATGCATTAAGTTAGATCTTTGCAAACAAGGCATCATTACTTAAGGACTATGGAATTTGTGGTTCATACAGATCATGAATCTATTAAGTACCTTTAGGGGAAAGCTAATTTGAGTAGGAGGCAATCAAGTGGGTCGAAGTCATTGAGTCATTTCCTAAGCTACTTGGATCAGGATCACTTAAAGCAATGTACAAAGATGATTTTGATTTTTCTTCCTTAAATTCTGCTTGTGAAAATGCTTCATTTGATGTTTGATAGCATTGATGGTTATTTGTTTAAAGAAAACAAGTTATGCCAAAGTGTTCTATCCGGGAGCTAATTGTACGTGAGGCTCATGGTGGAGGAGTGATGGGCCATTTTGGTGTCCAAAAGATGTTGGATATAGTGAAGGAACATTTATATTCCTAAGATGAGAAAAGATGTTATGAAGATTTGTGAAAGATGTGTGACATGTAAACATGCCAAATCAAAATCCAAGCCTCATGGGTTTTATATGCCACCGCCAATTCCTCGGCAACAATGGTTTGACATCTCCATGCACTTTGTGATCGGGTTTCCTTAAACAAAGAATGGTCACGTTTCCGTGTTGGTGGTGGTTGATCGATTCTCCAAGATGGCACACTCCAACAGTCCAAGATGGAACACTTCATTGTTTGTATGCTTGGTGTACCACGAACCATTGTAAGTGATAGGGATGTCAAGTTTCTGAGTCATTTCTGAAGTGTTCTTTGGAGTAAGTTGGGTACCAAATTTTTGTTTTCTATCACACGTCACCAGAAACCAATGGGCAAACGGAAGTTATTAATCGAACCTTGTACCAATTACTTCGAGTGATTATTTCAAAAGAAGCTTGAGAACATGGGAGAGTTGTTTGCCTTTTACGGAGTTTGCTTACAATAGTAGTGTTCATTCTGCCACTAACTTTTCTCTTTTTGAAGTTATTTACGGATTCAATCCATTGAGTCCTATTGACCTTGTTTTTTTTCATATTGAAGAAGGGTCTAGTCTAGATGGAAAGCCGAAGGCAGAATTCGTGAAGCAATTGCATGAAAAGGTAAGACTCAATATTGAGAAAAAGACTGAACAATAGTATTTAGAGGTGGAGATTGGGTATGGCTACACTTGAGAAAAGATAGATTTCCTGCCAAGCAAAGAACTGAAATGCAACCTAGAGGAGATGGACCATTTCAAGTACTCGAAAGGATCAACGACAACGCTCGCAAGATAGATTTCCCAGGTGAGTATCAAGTTAGTTGAACATTTAAAGTTTCTGACTTGTCTCCTTCTTACGTAGGTGATGATTCATGGACGAATCCTTTTCAAGGGGGAGAGAATGATGGAGGATCATCAAGCCATGTCAAAGATGTCATGGAAGTTCCGAAGGCCCAATGACAAGAGGATGAGCCAAGAAGATCAAAGAAGTTTTTATGAGATTAGTTACCGATATTCGAGAGACTGAATGCAAACACGATGCTCAACCACAAGTGATGAAGCATGCTACTAGACTTGAAGATTTGAATCCTAAGTGATGAAATATGGAAGCATAAAAGCCCAAAAGTACCATTTTCTTAAGTCTTTGTAATAATATGGGCTAGTTCTAAGCCCAATAAAGGCCTAGAAAGGCCTAATCAGTTTTTTCAGCTTAGAAGTTCTAGAATTATCTACCAAATAATGACACAATGTCTAGATTCATGGATTAAAGTCCCCTTTTTAATCCATTGAATTTAATAAGTTATTTTTGAGTTGGTGTTCAAGCCTATAAATAGATGGCTTCCTATGAGCTTTCAAATCATTCACTTGAGAAATATATATCTTCTTTATGAGTTTTACTCATCTTTGTGTGCTTGTTCTTTGTTGGAGAGTTCATAGTTCAAGAACTTATCAAGATTGTGAGCACATTCTTGTGGCATTCTCGTATTCCATTGGTTCTTACTTTTTATAACTAACGGGTCAAGGACTTGCTCTAGGCTTGTTGGAGTTCCAATCATCGGGTGCTTTGACGCCTATCCTATACGAAGGTTCAAAGTTACACTTAACTTGCGGGTCGATGCTTCACATCAATTTCTCTTTGACTCCTTGGCAAACCAAGTACTAAATTCATGGAAATATCGGTCCAAGGAGATTGCGAAATGGGAAGTGGAGTGTACAATCTGTGAGGAAGGGTCTTTGACTTGGCCTTTTTATAACCAAGACAATGACCACAAATACGTTCAACATCCCTTTTCATTTTGACCATAAATACGTTCAACGTCCCTTTTCATTTTAGGCCAATAAAGTGTTTTCAAGACATTTAAGGTTTTCAAAAAGCCAAAGTGGCCCATTAAACCTCCATTATGAGCTTCACGAATCAAAAGTTCACATAGAAAACAAAAAGGGATACACAACTTGTTTTCTTTAAACAAAAACCCTTCATGACTGAAAAACTTATTGAAAGCTGAGTTTTTACATGCCATAAGACATTTTCAAAATCACTATCAAATGCATAGAACTCCTTAATAAACTCAAAACCCATGATTTTAGAATCCGAAGAGGTAAGGAGAGTATAGCTTCGCGATAGTGCATCAGCCACAATATTCTCTTTACCTTTCTTATAACACACAACATACGAAAACGTTTCAATGAACGCAATCCATGTTTCATGCCTTTTATGAAGACTTATTTGGCCCTTCATGTACTTATGGAATACATGATCAGTGTGATCGCAAATTCCTTAGGCATGAGATAGAGTTGTCATGTCTCCAAAGCTCTCATAACAGCATACAGTTCCTAGTCATAAGTCGGATAATTCAGACACCATTCAACTTCTCACCAAAGTATGCAATATAACGACGACCACCTTGAAGCAAAACAACACCTATCCCAATTCATTTTTCCAGCAACTCACCAACTTGTTTCTGAAGCTCCATTGTTTCTTCCAAAATTACTCTATACATCAGTCTATTCAGAATTATTGCACCAAGCATCAAATCAAGTTGGTGTTCTCACACACCTCTTTGAATTTAAAAAAAATTTACAGTAGCCATCCATTTGATTAACCCTTTTGGGTTCAGACCAACTCCAACTTGATTACATTTAAATCGGTAGTTTGGACTTGCAAGGCCTATTGTCATTCCCACGATTTCCTTTTAGCCGCTCTACCAGATTCCTTCAGTGACGAACGTCACCAATGAACGTCTTCTTAAAGTCATCATCATGTCCATGATTAATAAAATACACCATGCGATTAGTTCATTGAACGACCACATAATCTATTTCTACTTAATTCGTGTCGTGAATCATGGATCCAATTCCAATTCATACGCATGACACCAAGTTGATGCCATATCATGTGGACTAGTGGCCATCAATGATGCAAGTTTGTTAACGCGCACATCTTGTAATTTAACAACCTCTTCTAAAGTAGCTAGGCATTCGACCATTTAATGCCTATTGTCATTGGCAGCAGACTAACTTCATCAAATTCTAACTTCATCAAATTCTAGGATTTAATCGTCACTCCAACCATCCAATGCCAATTGTCATCTCCATGATTCCATGTTAGTTGCTTTACCAGATTTTCTTCGAGGACTATCTGTCACCATTGAACAAGTTCTCAAAGTCATCATAATGTTCACGATTAATCGAATCTATCATCTGACTGGTTAATTAAGTGACCACTTGATTTGTTTGTTCCTCACTTCGTGTTGTAAATCGTGGCTTTATTCTCATTCGAATGCATGGCACCATACGGATGCCTTTTTGTCTAGACTAGTGGCCATCAACGATACACGTTTGTTATCATGCACCTCTTTTGATTGTAAAATATAATCTATGGTAACTGCCCATTTGATTAACCCTTCTAGATTCAAACTAACTCCAATAAATCCTAGGATTTCATTCGTCAGTTCGGCCTTTCAATAACTATTGTCTTTGCCAAGGAATCCTTCTTAGCTGCTCTACCAGAATTTTTTCAGTGACGAACCGTCACCGTTCAATGAGTTCTTGAAGTCATCATCATGTCCATGAATAATCAAATCTACCATCAGATTGGTTAATTGAACGATTAGTTCATATAGTTGCTCCTCACTTCAGTATGACGCACCTCTTTGAAATGAAAAACCTATTCTACAGTAACCAGCCATTCGATAAACCCTTCTAGATTCAAACTAATTCCATCAAATTCTTGGAAATTCAATCCGGTGTGATCTCACCCGCTGAATATGAGATTGATCACTAGTTGCCCGATCGTTTTGTTGGATGTTATTATGAGAAATGGATAGAACTGCGACCCGTTGCCTATAAACGAGGCAAGACCCTTGGTATAGATGGTGAAACCACAACCGTTTTCCTATAAAGAGGCAAGAACCTTTGTATAAGAAAACGTCACAACCAACCTCACCAAGTTGATTAATAATCTTCGAACACCACAAGCTATAACGCTTGATAAGTTCTAAAAGTTCGTAAAGAACGAGAAGAGTTAAAAACTCACAATATTAGATGATTACAAATGAGAACTTTGGCCACTGTTTGTAGACGAGAATATAAGAAAAACCAATCATCTAGATAAGTAACAAAAGCTATCACGATAAGTTATCAAATAAGCAAAACCACTTATCGTAAGTGTCTTCTTGACATTTCACCACTTGAATATTCTAGAATGTGTCTTGGTTCATTGTATCTTGCAAACCCTTAGTATCCTTCAAGTAAATCGCCATGACCTTGAAAGTGTCTTGAAATGAAGAGAAGACTTTCAAATTGCCATATAACTAATCTTGACAATTGCATTGAACATGGACACTTTTTTGGGCAGCTTCTTGGACTTGGCAAATGGTCCTTTATTGGGTTTTGTCTTTTTTAAAAGATAGGGAAAAGGCTTATCTTTCAATGAGCTTTAATTTGACTCAAATCGGGCTTGAAATAGTGAATTATGGACAAAACATGGGCTAAGTGTGGGGTTGGCCGAAATTCTTTATTCATGGGCTATGTTTGGGTAAATAACCATAACTTGGGCTATGAAATCAAGGGCTACTCTTGGGCTTCAACTTGGAGCAAAATAAGGAAGCTTGCTTGGTTATGTTGCGGAGACACGTGAGCATTATTCCGACAAGATCTAATAAGTCCATTGGTAGCATCTTGGAACTCTTAGATTTAGACCTTGTAATAGGCCTGATCTTCCATCATAATGGATCTTCATCATCTTGACCATTGGATGGGATCTCATCATCCCCCCCCCCCCCCATCTTGAGAGTGATTTATCCTCAAATCGTCACCTGCATCTAAAGGACTTATATCAGCTGCATTAAATACATCATGAACATTATACTCATCCAGGAAGATCAAGTTTGTAAGCAATGTTATTGATTTTCTGCAACACTTCAAATTGTCCATCTCCTCTAGGCATCAACTTCGACATCCTCTTTGTTGGAAATCATTCCTTCCTCATATGAAGCCACACCCAATCTTCTAATTCAAAAGTGACCTTTCTTCTTCCCTTGTTCGTACTTCTTGGTGGGCTCTTCAATGTTAGGTCTTACCTTCACATGGATTTGCTTGACAAATTCTGCGTTCTTTTTGCCATCTAAATACAAATGCTCATTCACATGCAAAGGAGTTAAATCCATAGGACTTAATGGCTTAAATCCATAAAAAAAATCTTGAAAGGTGAAAACTTAGTAGCGGAATGAACATTTTGATTGTATGCAAAGTGAACATGGGGTAAGCATTGCTCCCAAGTTTTGACATTTCTCCCAACTATTGGGTTGTTTACAAACAATGCACTTTTCACAAATTTTGCCAACATCAACTTTCATTTTTGGCCTAAAGAAATGCTCTTGCAAAATTTTCAAAGTTTTTGCCACACCAAAATAACCCAAAAGTCCTCCACTATGTACCTCCCGAACCAAAAGCTCATGTAAAAACGTGTTTGGAATGTAAAACATTGATTCTTTGAACACAAATCCATCATGTATAAAAAATATGTCAAAAGAGCTTCTTTCACATGTTTGAAAAATCATACCAAATCCACATCCTTATGATACAACTTGTAAGGTCTACGACTGCAAGATCTATCTAGACGCGGATCCGTGAACGAGTGCGGAATCCTCGTTGACGGTTAGACGGACAACTCTCAACCAACGGAACACGGAGACTATTAGACGCTGAACGAACGACACACGAACGATCCTATGAACTAATTCTCTCCGAAACGGCACTCACCTAGCTGATAAACTCGAGATCGCCTCTTGCTTAATTCCTCACGAATTCTACCAAAGGTTCTCTAATTATTCGAGTCTATCCCTAATTATAGACCCTGATTCGAGTCTGTTGTGGGCCAAGCTCGAATCTGGCCCAAGGCCCATTCGAGTCTGTCCATATTGACAGTCTCGAATCTAGCCCATTCGAATCTAAGGTCTCATTCGAATCTATCTCAGATTCGAATGTATTCCCTTAAGTAATTTGAATCTACCCAAAAACACTTAAACTCTTAAGTGATGAAACTTATGTTTTACTTATGCTTGAGTTAATCTTTGACCTTTATGTTTGAACTTCTTGGAATATGTTACATCAAGTTCAAACACACAATCAATAACAGACAAACACATATAAACATATATATCAAAACACTTGTTAATACTCAGAATATTACTTAAGCCATAATGCAGATCGATTAGACTGCTATCGTCACACAGGGTGTACCAAAAGACTCCCCCTTGACGATAGCTTCTAATTATTTACATTACATCAAATTTAAGTACTAGAGCTATATATACTACTACCAGCATATAATCCAGCATCTATACAAACTTTAACTACCTTTTGGAACTTCCTGGCTTCAGATCTCCATGGTTCAGTAAAGAAGATAGGCTGATCATGAAGCTTCTTCAGGTCGTCCTTTGATAGGTTTATCAAATGCAGTGGATCATATACCTTCAAAATGACCTGCTCATCTTGATCCTCCATGATGGCTTCAGCAGTGTCAATCTCTAGGTACCACCATTTCATGTTGCTCAAAACGTTCTGTGGCATTGATTTCATTGGAACTTTCTTTAGACACCTCACAGGTTTGTATTCCATCCTGGCCCATGGCCTACCTGTATGAGGATCTATTCTCGACTGATCCTCGACCCTCTTTCCGGTCCTTGGCTTGAGTCGCTCAAACTTTCCTGATCTTCCTTCTTTCCTTATGATTCTTGCCACGACTTCAGCATACTGGTCGTCACCTATATTAATTAACTCTTTCCATGCAAGCTCCTTTACTTCAATCTTGGGCAATGAGTTAAATGCTTTTAGTGTTCGCCTCAAGTATTGTAGTCCATTTCTTCTTTTCAAGATAAATAGTTGAAGTTCTTTGTCAAAGAACCAGCTTATAATGCCTCTTGAGAAGTTTCCAGCACCTGGAACTCTCATTTTCTTCTTCATCTTCAAACGATCTTTCTTTTCCTCTTTCTTGAACCAAAGATTTATCAAGTCAGTTCTAGATGGCTCCTTCTCGGCCTCTTCAAGTTCTTTGTCCTCGACTGAGGCTACCTTGATATAGTCAATGTCAATCACATTATGATTTTGTCCTTCATATAGCTCCGTGACAGGTTGTGAATAGACAATAACCTCATTGACTTGATCGTCTTCATCATCCAAAACTTCATCGTCTGATTTCCAGTCCACAACCTCCTCTGGAATAAATTCTCCTTCTTCTAACTCTTCTTCTTCGTCGTCAAAATCCATAAGCTCTTCCTCTATGTCCTTTAGTGCATCAATCATGTCACTGTCCAGAACCCTCGAGGAACCTGCTTCTTTTCCAGAACCTCCTACTTCTCCTTCTGTACTTGGCTCCCCCTGAATTTATGTAACTTGAGCTGCAGGAAAATCTACAGACTCAATCTCTTTATTCGCACCGGGATCATCGCCTTCATTATCATCTTTTCTCTGCACCTCCTGATCTCGGCACGATGTCTCCCCCTGAGCCTGTAAATTTTTCATTAACTGCTCAATTAGGGAGCGCATCGACCTTATCTCAGCTGCCTGATCGCAAACAAAAGTTTTCATTTCTACGTTCTCTTCCTGAACTTGCTCCACAATCTTCTTCAAATCGGCATTTTCTTTATCAAGATTTGCATTATGAGTCTGAATTTCTCCGATCGCCTTTGTTAGGCTTAAGATTTGGACATTCTGGAAGTCAACGCAAGCTTTAAGCTGCAGAAACCTTTGGTTGTCAGAGTATGTGGTCGAGATAGATGGAATGGACTGTATAGGAGTAGGAATGAACGGTGATGGTATATACGGTTCATCTTGAGGTGGTGGTGGTGGTCGTGGACTGGTGGTTTGAGGTTCTTGATGTTGTGGAATTTCTGGTTGATCTTCAGGAGCTGAAGATGATCCTTGCATGAACCTGTGACGTTTGGCCCGTTGCCTTGTCACTAGTTGAGGAACTTCCTCTTCTTCAAAATCAGACTCCTCCAATTCCCTGTTTACGCGCCTCCTCGAACCACCCTCATTTATAATCAATCTCGAACCATAAGTTCCAATTTGAATATCAGGAACTGCAGCTGCTGGAACTTCCTCTGATTCTGATTCTGATTCTGAAGATGTTAATCCGTCATCTGCCCCTTCTGGCTCGTATTCCTCCACATCTCTAAAAATATCATCTTCATCTGCTGGTGGACTAAGCAGCTCACCAACCAATGCTGCTGCAACATCTTCATTGGCATGAGGCCCTGCCTCCTAAATTTCATTAAGCGTCTGGCTTAGCTGTTCAGCTTCTCTCGCAACATTGGAGGGCCCAGCTTCTTGAATATTTGAGGGCCCGACTTCTGTAACTTCTGGTTGCTGGCTTGTCGAAGGCCTGGTTGCCGGAATTTGACTCGCTGCTGGTCTTTGTCGGCGTCTTGGATCACGTGGCCGAGCACGAGGCTGTTGTTGCTGTTGACGTTGTTGCTGTCGTTGTTGTTGTGGAAACTCAACGACCCCTGCCCAGTTGGCATCTTCCGGGGCTTGAAAATCCCTATCCACAATAGCTCCGAACAATGGACGAGCAACAGGAACAGCCAATCTTCCTCGGTGTGAGGAACAATCAGCGAAAATCCGTTTGTCCATAATATTAACACTCAGAGAATCATTTGACGGCGGCAAGTCTGGCAAGAAATGCCTTATCAGCATCATAATGAACCTTGGGTACAACAGGAATCGTTCCCTTTCTGGAGCCGTAATTTGATGAACGAACTCCGAGAAGAACATCTGCGAAAAGCTGAACTTCCGATTATATACCAATGCAATAACTCCAGATTGGATCTTTGACACTATGTAATCAAAGCCAGCTTTCTTCGGCGCAAAACAGACCATGAATACGTGCACCAAAAATCTCCATTGCCCAATCAGGCCACTCTTCATGTATGACGACTTTGTCACATCTAAACTGTAGCCCATTCTCAGAAAAGCAGACTGCCTAATACTTAATGGAAAGTCAATAGGCCCATCTTCTTGTTCTTGAGAACCCAACTGTAGCACTTGGCGCAACATATCTGCTGAGAAGACTAGAGGTTGGCCAGCGATTCTGGTTCTGATAACTGTCGGGGTGACAGTACAGTCCACCTGTAAATGATCATAAAACTGGCGTACATACGAAATTACAATTGGAATGTTATGATACAAAGCATAGCTAATCCTAGACTCAGCTAGGAAGTCCAAAACTTCGCGAAAACCCTGCGCCTCAGGAATATTATTATCTGGATTAAGGACCATATTATGCTTCGGGACAAAAGCGCGAACTGCCATATCTGCACAATAAATAAAACTGTTAGACTCATTAAAAATCAATAAACTTGTTTAAATTCAAAATTTGTTTTATTTTGTACTTGATTAAATACAAAATCTAACACAATTAAATTTCCACAAGTTTAATAAAATTTAAATTAAACAAAGTAAATAAAGTACAGATTCGAAAGTAACAGATTCGAAGTGTCCATATTCGAGTGTAATGGACAGATTCGAAGAGTCCCTTTTCGAGTCTAATGGACAGATTCGAATATCATGGTCATCTCGAATCTAATGACAGATTCGAGAAACCCATGAACAGATTCAAAGGTCCTGGAACAGACTCGAAGCCCCGTCGGTTGATTTTTCAACAAAAACCCAAGATTTTAACCATTTTGAACTTGGTAAATCACATACATTCGTTCAACTAGGTTCCAATCATTGATTTATGTTTTTAATTTGATCTTTTATAGGTCCAAACTTAGTTATTTAACAAAACCCTATTTTGACCCATAAAACTTCAACAATTTACGTTTTATCCTAAAATAGTGTATAAAAACTACACAATTCTTGTACAATCCGGTTGATTATACCTAGATGAATCTGTAGAATCGAAACACCAAGTAAGAGAGTCGACAAAATGTCGTTTAGGAGGAATACGATAGATTCGAGAATAGAATCGAGATCGCCGCAGTAAACTCGAGTGTATAGATTCGAAAACAGTAAGGTCTTAAATGACTTCACTGTTGACCTATTTATACCACCAACCCTCGATTCTAAACATAGACTCGAATCTACTGACAGATTCGAAGTCTTACCACTTCGAGTCTGTCTTAGATTCGAAACCACCAATACTTAGAAAAATTTTCAAAAATTTTGAAATAAATTCAACTTTTCCAACTTTTTTCTACGGTATCGTGTAACCAGATAAACTATGCCAATTCTTTTACCCTAAGCTCAAGATAGTTCACGCATTTTTTTATTTTATCCAACTTTGAATGCTCCCTCAGTAACTTTTGACCTTTTACCTAAGTAAAAATGAAACTAAAATAAAATAAACTATGGTAAAAATAAAAATAAAGATAAAATAAAATTTTAACCAAAAAAAATTTATTCTAGACTTAAGCTAAACTAAAAGAACTTACAAGCTAAGCTGAATACTAAACAACATATTTTTGATGAGTATAGTCTAAGAGAGGTTCAATCAGATAGCGATGTCCGATACTAACTTTCAGTACTTAAACTTTCACACTTAGGAATTTTTTATTCCTTTGTTTGTTTGTCGTGACATACCTATTTAGCCGACTGTTGGTATTTTACCCCTTTTAAACATTCTACATTTCGGAATATCCCTTGGCCTTTTTATTTATCAGGAAATTATCTTACGTGACGCAGACATAGACATACTTTTATGATCAAGGCACACAGACAAAGATTCTAACTTGTTGGTATTTGCAAACTTTCTTTAAAATACAAACATCGGACACAGGTCTGTATTCTCATACAACAAAGTGTCTTAGTTCGACTTAAGGTTTATTTTTAAAGTTGGCAGACAGCGGTGACAGGTCTGTACTGACGTACAACAAAGCGACATGTCTGCTAACCCGAATCTAAACAGAGACAACAGGTCTGTACTTACGTACAACAGAGTTGCATGTTTTCGACTCTCAGTTTTACATGATATTTCTATTCTTTCCATTTTCAGATGTATTTGATGTTGCCATACATCCCCAGAAAGTTTGCATACCTCATTTAGACTCAATGTTTGTATGTCTTGTACATAAAAATTAAGACCGTTGGTCGTACATCTAAGTTAGTGACACGCTTGACTTATTCTAGAATATTTTATTAGCCTTGAGATTCCCTATATGTATTATGCCTACCGACACATCAAACTAAGTAAAGTATAACACTTAGGATTTAGTTGCATTATGTGTAAAAGACTAAATACTTAGAGTCTGTAACGACGGTGCTAATTTTCGTCACTTTGAACCTATGTTTCTAAGACTTAACTCTTTTTGTTTTTGATATTCTCTTTTTTTGTTTTTTTCATAAGAAAAGCAGTAAAATAAGCTATCCTACTAACTTACTAAAAATAGAAACTTACTAAAAATAGAAATTTTCCTAAATTAGCAGACTACTGTAAAGAAAGAAATACTACGACTCTACAAGAAAATAAACTTACTACTACTAAGGCCAATTTACTCTGGGTTGCGCATTCCATTCAGTTGAATTAAATACTCAAACCGTGTCTTATCAAACGCTTTGGTAAATAAATCTGCATTATTATCTTCTGTTGCCACCTTTACCAGTTTGATTAAGTTCTTTTCAGCACAATCACGAATAAAATGATGCCTTATGTCTATGTGCTTTGTTTTACTGTGTTTAACTGGATTATTAGTTATAGCAATTGTAGATTGATTGTCTATCCTAATAGGAGTTTGAGTATAAGCCAAACCGTAATCCCGCAATTGTTGTTGTATCCACAAAACCTGTGAACAGCAACTACCAGCAGCAACATACTCGGCCTCGCACGTTGACACGGCTACCGACGTTTGTTTCTTGCATTGCCAGGACACCAGTCTCCCTCCTAGGAACTGACAACCTCCAGTCGTTGATTTGCGCGTCAAGCTGCATCCTCCGTAGTCCGAATCTGTGAACGCCTCCAACTCTAGATCTCCCTCCGCGTGATACCAAAGTCCCAGCTTCGGTTTCGACTTGAGGTATCGTAGAATCCGCTTCACAGCTTTCATATGCATCTCCTTCGGATTCGCTTGAAACCTTGCACAAATACACACAGCAAACATAATATCAGGTCTTGAAGCAGTTAAATACATAAGTGACCCAATCATGGCCCGATATAAAGTCGGATCCACATCGGTATCACTTTCAGTACCCGGCCCGAGATTATGATTCACTTGAATCGGCGTGCTGAAATGGGCAGTCAACTTAGTTCCTTCCATCCCAAACCTTTCTAATATGTCATAGACATACTTAGTCTGATGGATAAACATCCCTTCCTTCTTTTGGTCAACTTGTAACCCTAGAAAGAAATTCAACTCCCCCATAGCACTCATCTCGAACTTAGACTTCATCACCTTCTCGAAATCTTTGCACATCTGTTCGTCTGATGAACCAAAAATGATATCATCGACGTACACTTGTACCAAGATAAAGTGATCGCCCTTCCTCTTAACAAACAAGGTACTATCTATCCTACCCCTTTCAAAACCGTTCTCTAACAGATGGTTGGATAGAGTCTCATACCACGCCCTAGGTGCCTGATGCAATCCATATAGAGCCTTATCTAGGCGATATACTTTATCAGGATATTTCGGATCTGTAAATCCGGGCGGTTGTTCTACGTACACCAACTCCTTCACTTTCCCATACAGGAAAGCACTCTTAACATCTAACTGATATACCTTAAATCCCTTGAAGGAGGCAAAAGCTAAAAACAACCTAATGGCTTCTAACCTTGCTAGTGGGGCAAAAACCTCGTTGTAATCGATTCCCTCCTCTTGGTTGAAACCCTTTACAACTAGCCTAGCCTTGTTGCGCGTGAATATACCCCGGTCGTCTCTTTTGCACTTAAAAACCCATTTGGTTCCTATTGCTATTTCCCCTCGAGGTAACGGAACTAACTCCCACACTTCTAGTTTCCTAAATTGTGAAAGCTCTTCCTGCATCGCTTTCCTGCATCGCTTCAACCCAGGAGTTATCCTTAAGTGCCATCTGCACATTCTTAGGCTCTACTTGCGATATGAAACATGAATATAGACATGTGTGATATGCCTCGGAGTCGTTTATCATCGACAACAACACAGTGTTGTTATTTACACTACTCCGAGTCCTCACACCCTCGTTAGGATTTCCTATGATGCTTTCTAATGGATGGTTCTTGTTAATCCTAGAGGTCTCTATATCCTCAACCCTTAGATTATCTCCTAAGTTAGATCTTATTTCACCTAATGGGGGAACAGGCTCAGCTTCTACATTTTCCTCCTCACGGACGTTTTCCTCAGAGTTAGAACTTAAAGCTTGAGTCTGATTCTCAGTGTTAGGAGCCTCTTGATCAGCAACTTCTGGAGATCTATCTACAGTCGCAGTAGGCTCGGATGTAGATTCGAACGTGGTCCTTGGAAAGATATGGCCATCGTCATTCAGGTGGAACGTCGCCATGTCTTTTTCGATTGTACCTGCAGTATCATCCAAAGGAATGTTAAATGACTCAAATAACTTATCATAGTCAAATATCCATTCCGGACCAGTTTGGGGTTCATGTGTATAACTTGTGACTTCAATATTATACACAATCTCCACAGTACCACTCGTTTTGTTAAAAACCCGTTTGTTTGGTGAGTTAGGCACATAACCTAGGAAGTATCCTTCGTCAGCCTTTTCACCAAACTTCGGTTGATGTTTTGTTCGTAAAAGTGTGCATGGTACTCCAAACGGTTCGAATCCAGTTAAGTTAGGTGGCCGTTTATTCAAAATTTCATAGCATGTTTTGTTCAAAGATTTGACTGTAAGGACTCTATTTAAAATATGGCACGCGGTATTCACTGCCTCCCCCCAAAACATGGTAGGAAGCTTTGAATCCGAAAGCATAGTCCTTGCAGCCTCAATCAATGTTCTATTTCTACGTTCGGCCACCCCATTCTGTTGTGGTTCATATGGTGCACTGAATTGATGCACTATGCCCTTTGATAGGCAATATACACCAATTACAGTGTTTTTGAATTCAGTTCCATTATCACTACGAATATACTTAACCCTAGTTCCGTATGAGTTCTCCACTTGGTCCAAGAACCCGATGAGCCTTGCAGCCGTCTCGTCCTTCGTACCTAAAAAGAAAACCCAAGAAAAACGTGAGTAATCGTCGGTGATAACTAAGCAGTACCAACTACCTCCAATACTCCTTTTGTTGATTGGGCCGAAAAGGTCCATGTGCAACAGATCGAATGTTGAGGCTATGGAATTCTGCTTCTTGGACTTGTGTGTCTTCTTGTGTTGTTTGCCCTTCATGCAAGGTAGACACTTATCCTCGAACTGAAAACTTTTCATTGGCACACCCTGCACCAGTCCATGCTTCGTAATGTAATTCATCTTCCTCAGGTGCAGGTGAGCCATGCGTCTGTGCCACAGTACGGATTCCGTCTCCGAAGCTTTGGATAGTAGACAAATTGGCCCCATCGAAGTCTCTGGCTTGTTCATATCCAGCACGTACAAGTCGTTCTTCCTTGGCGCCCACATCAACACCCATTCTTCAGGAATTTTGCATCCAGGCTTTAGCACTAACGCCTCAGTGTCAGTAAATAACACCGAGTTCTTCTTATCACAGATTTGAGAGACACTAATGAGATTATGAACCAGTTGACGTGATAAACTTGATCCAAAGTAATCGTCCCATTAGTGACTTCTCCAGTTCCAGTGATATTTCCACCCTTGTTACCCGCGAATGATACGAATCCCTTATTACCCCCCTTGAAGTCTGTGAGAAGACTTCTTTCCCCCGTCATATGCCTGGAGCAACCACTGTCGACGAACCACTTGTTGTTTGGACCGGTAGTTATCTCCTGCACATGAAAGAAAATAGGTTAGTTATCACGGGGAACCCAAGCCATGACTGACTTGGTAATACCATTCTCGTCCACATACGTGAACTCTTTCAAGTACCCATCTCGCCGTTCAGGTGACTTGGGCCTTTGAACTGAATTCTGTTGTGGTGCCGAGTGATTTAAGTTCACACTTTGCCGTGGTGTAGGCATTTGTTGTGGAGCTCTAGAATAATTTCTATTATATGCCATTTCTGACTGTGATCCTTGAGCTCTTACCGGTGCATACTGTCTAACTGGAGTATGTGACCTAACTGGAGTATGTGACCTGCTAGGTGTGGTGCTCCTATAGACTTGCTGTGGTGCTGGCCTAGATTGATTTGTGACACGATTCGGTGAGTTTGTCCTAATCACTTCATTTGGTCCAACCTTAACCGGTGTGTTTTTCACAACTTGTTTGGGTGCGGCCTGCACAGTTTTCTCGGTAGGTTGAGAACTACTGCTGCTTGCCACATTGGGTGAGGGCTTAACGGGTGTTGGGTTCACTGTCTTAGGGGTAACATCTGCTTTCCTAAGTGGACAGTGAGAAGCAACATGCCCTTTCTCGTGACATCTAAAGCAAGACAGCTTATCTATGGACTTTTTGTGTGTTCCCTTAGATCTAGGTGTCTCACTAGTGTCTATTGCCTTTGGTACATCTACAGTGTCTGTCTCTTCGACCTGGTCAGCCCATGAAATTTTCTGTTTTCCTGCAGGTTTTTCACTGGAGGAAGACACAAATTTCACTTTCTTGACCTTGACGATTGAGTCAACCACCTTAGGTGTATTATCAACTGTAGGCTCAGGTGTCGGTTCAGGTAGGTCCTCTAAGTCTACAGACTTGTCAGTTTTCTCCTGAGGCTGAGGCACATAATTAGCATTGAAAGGTGGAGGAATTTCGTGAAAACCTAGACCTACAGGCTTCTTAGACTGTCTTTGGGCATCTAAGACTTTTCCTAGATTTAGGCTCGAATTCCTAAACTTTTCCAGCTTACTATTTGCCTCTGCTACCTTAACCTTGGTCTCGGCTAGCTCTATATCCTTGTCCTTAAGACTTTTAGTTAAGGCCTCTACGTGCTCATACATTAGTTCTATCCTAACACACTGCTCGCTGAGTTTGTCTTTTAGAACTACCATGTCTTGAGCATCAGCCTTAAGTTTTTCTTTTAAATCTTGCTTTATATCATTTAGGCTAGCGTTTTCTATTTTTAAGTTATCATTTTGAGCAGATATGGTTTTATGTGATTCTAAGACTAGATTTAACCTATCATTAGAAGTAGCACACGAAGCACATAATTCTGAAAATAGAGAATAAGAAAGACTAACCTTAGAGTTATCAGATTCCACGTTGGCCATCTGAGCAGCAAACTCCAGCACGGTCTGATCATTCGCCTTCTCTACCCACATCGGACTGCTGTCCCGTGTGGTCTGCTCGTCTTCATCACAACCATTCTCAGTAACTTCAGCCATGAAAGCTCTAGCATTGGACTCAGGATGTGAACTCCAGTCATAGGTACCATCTAGCTGTCTGTCAGAAGTGACATTGGATAGTAGACCCGCTAGATTGGCTTGTCCAGATGAGGAACTCGGAAGGTATCTTTGTTGGGACTGATTTTGGTACTGTCCTTGATGTTGACTCTGTCCTTGGTATGACTCTACCTTCGGTCTTTGACACTCCCTGGCGAAGTGTCCCAATCCCTGACAGTTGTAGCATTTGACCTTAGACTTATCAAATCCTATCCCTTTGTTGTTCATTTGCAGATTCCTCCCAGTTCGCTTGATGAATCTTTTTACCCTCTGGGTCACCATGGCCAGTTGCCACTTAAGATC
This sequence comes from Centrapalus pauciflorus, assembly GCA_020465985.1. Classification (NCBI taxonomy): domain Eukaryota; kingdom Viridiplantae; phylum Streptophyta; class Magnoliopsida; order Asterales; family Asteraceae; genus Centrapalus; species Centrapalus pauciflorus. Next base: position 201,576 of record JAANYP010003273.1, on the reverse strand, counting down.
CATTTCCTCTAAGTCATCCGGGTCGACCTGATCGTAATCTTCATCCCATAGAGCTGGGTCATTGATTTTCCCTTGAACACAATTTCCATAAGCTGCCACAAAGGAAGCAAGCAGATTCAAATGTTCTTCTGCGGACTTTGCGCTCATCGGCATCTTCGAATAGCTCTGACTTGTCGGTGCCTGATGGACTTGAGGTTGCGGTTCTTCCGATCTTCCTAACCCTAAGAACGCGCGATTCAGTGAGTCTTCGGACTCTGGTGGCGATGACGTTTCTCCGGTGAAAAACGCTGTAGCACTCTTCGGTTCAGCTGTCACTGATGATTTAGATGTCTTTCCAAAATACATTGCCGGATTCTGGACTTGCTCGTAATCAGTCTCAGCCTTAATCATCTCGAAGTGATATGCCCTCAACGTTCCCACAATGTCATCAAGTGATTGAGCATAATATTTGTCCTCATTCAGCTTAATCATTGCCACGTACATAGCCCATTTGGCTGGTAGGGCATCAAGAAGCTTGTTGTTCTTGTCAGTGTCCGAATACTCAATTCCATGACTTTCAAGTTCCGTTATCAGATGATAGAACCTTGTGATAATATCATCCAACTGTTCATCCTTAATTGCCTTGAAAATCGCAAACTGTTGGGTCAACAGCTCTGTACGCTTTCTACGCACCCGAGGATTATCCTCACACCTTTTCTGGAGAGACTCCCAAAGTTCCTTCGACGTCCTTTGAGTCCGAAATGTGTGCAAAATATCTTGAGGTAAAGCCATACGGATTATGGAGAAAGCTTTGTTTTCAGCTTCAAATAGTTTCTTGTCATCCTCTTTCATCATCTGGTATGACAAGACCTTTTGACGGCCTTCAACTTCAGATACTGGCGGAATGTACCCTTCATCTATGCACACCCACATGCGCATATCATTGAATCGTACAAAATCTGTAAATCTGTCCTTCCACCAGTAATAGTCCTCAACTTTCATCAGCTTAGGCGGTGCATTTGCCTTCCCAACTTCGTGATCCATCTCAAGGAATTTCTGAAGATTTGACATCTTTTCTGAAACAAATTGAATTTGAACTTAATTAATTTAATTCGAAACTGATTTAGACTAACTTATTCGAATCTAGATAGATTCGAAACTAATTAATATTAAATCTTTTGAGATTAAATTCGATTAAGTCTTAAAAGTCAATTAGATTCGAAATTATGTCAGATTCGAACAACTCCTTAGAATCGATGGTCCTTAGAATCGAAGGCTCAGCAGATTCGAATGTCAGCAGAATCGAAGCACAGAATCGAAACAGTACCAGACTCGAAATAAACTCGAAACTACTATAGACTCGAGATCCAATTCGAATGAAGTAACAGATTCGAAACAAAGTAGACTCGAAACTCTCTGAAATTGACTCGAAAGGAGCGTATTTAGGGTAGACTCGAGAGTAAAGTGAAACCCTAATTACCCCTATAGATTCGAGCGCCGCAAACTCGAAAAACGGCTAACACTTTGATTTTTTGACGTTTTACAGATTAAATCACTATTTTTCAAACGAAAAATAATGATTTCGATCAAAAACGTGAAAAACCACAAAGTGTTTCCCGAATATGAATTTGCTAAGCTCACAAACACGTTTTTGAGAGCAAAACCGTCCAACTAGCGTCAAGAAACCTAGAATGTATCTGATGAACACGAAGAACACCAAGAACACTCCGTAGTTTCTGATACCACTTGTAAGGTCTACGACTGCAAGATCTATCTAGACGCGGATCCGTGAACGAGTGCGGAATCCTCGTTGACGGTTAGACGGACAACTCTCAACCAACGGAACACGGAGACTATTAGACGCTGAACGAACGACACACGAACGATCCTACGAACTAATTCTCTCCGAAACGGCACTCACCTAGCTGATAAACTCGAGATCGCCTCTTGCTTAATTCCTCACGAATTCTGCCAAAGGTTCTCTAATTATTCGAGTCTATCCCTAATTATAGACCCTGATTCGAGTCTGTTGTGGGCCAAGCTCGAATCTGGCCCAAGGCCCATTCAAGTCTGTCCATATTGACAGTCTCGAATCTAGCCCATTTGAATCTAAGGTCTCATTCGAATCTATCTCAGATTCGAATGTATTCCCTTAAGTAATTCGAATCTACCCAAAAACACTTAAACTCTTAAGTGATGAAACTTATGTTTTACTTATGCTTGAGTTAATCTTTGACCTTTATGTTTGAACTTCTTGTAATATGTTACACCAAGTTCAAACACACAATCAATAACAGACAAACACATATAAACATATATATCAAAACACTTGTTAATACTCAGAATATTACTTAAGCCATAATGCAGATCGATTAGACTGCTATCGTCACACAGGGTGTACCAACACAACTCTTTGATTTGTTCAAAACCAAGAATATTAGTCAAGAGAAGAGAGTAGAGAGTACCTCCGTGAAAGTGCATCAGCTACAATATTTTCCTTACCTTTCTTGAATCGGATGACATAAGGAAATGTCTCAAGAAACTCCATCAACCTAGCATGTCGCTCATTCAACTTTTGTTGGCCCTTTAGAAACTTCAAGGTCTCATGATTGGTATGAACTACAAACTCTTTAGTCCACAAATAGTGTCGCCAAGTTTTTAGCGCACGAACCAACGCATACATCTCTTTGTCATAAGTGGGATAATTCAAAGTTGCGCCGCTCAACTTTTCACTAAAATATGTCAATGGTTTCCCTTCTTGCATTAAAAACCGCACCAATTCCAAAACCTGACGCATCGCACTCAATTTCAAATGTATTATCAAAAATTGGCAAACAAAGCAAGGGAGCATGAGTTAATTGAAACTAGAGATTTTCAAAAGCTTGCTCTTGCTCTTCATTTCTTACCAAGTATCGATGGGTCTCTCTTCATTTCTTTGTCTACTAATCACAAGTTGATCCCAGCATGTTAGTGCATAATCAGTAAATAAAACAACTGCGAGTTTTACCTTGTTCCGGTTAGAGTATTCATGGCAATCAAAGATGAATTCCATCTACGTCTCTTAAACGATGTAAGCTTCCGGATCTGACTTTCCTTGAAAAGATGGAATTTTCATCTTTATGGAATTCAAGTTATTGTCTCTTCGTGACCTTCGTCATGGTGATGTTCTTCTTTCATACTCCCATTCCTCACTTCCACCATCGTTTTCGTGATGCTCATGGGAAACTTGGGACGGTGGCCGAACATGTGGTCTTTTCGTCTCCAATCGATCCAGTCTTTCATGGATTTGGTTAAACTTGGCCATCATTAAGCGTCGCATTTCATCCATGAGAGTTGAAGTTGAAGATTTGGAAGAGGTTGGTCATCTGACATATTTATCACTGTAAACTAAAGTAAAAGAAGAGTGATAGCAATAAAAAGATTACTTCCTCCACGAATTCCCTCACATGTTTCTCTCGATTGATGGTATTCACTCGACACTCGTGTATGTTATCAATGGATTTTACCCTCAAATGATCTCACCAAGCCGCTTTTACCACTCTTTTTAACTCTTAAAGTTTAAAACAAACTAAAAGAAATCAAAATCAAGTGGGCTTGTGGCCTTGAGGAATTTATAACTTATAAAAAAAACTTACGAAAAGACAAGATGAACCCAAATACAATAATATGAACAATACTAATAATACTTAAAAGGAAATCGGAAATAGAGAAAGAAACACTAATAAAAAGATAATTACGTTCTTTTTTTTAACTAAATTGCACAAAACTAAAATTAACGATAGAAAATAACTTCCTTAATTACCAAATTGGAATAATAGCAACCAAGCCAACTTGTGACAAGATTGACTACTATCACAATGCAAAGATGAAAAGAAAGAGATACGAGGAAGAAAAAGTAGAAAAAAAAAACAAACAAACCAATAAAACCTAGCTTTGATACCAAGTGATGTGATCTCACCCGATGAATATGAGATTGATCACTAGTTTCTTGGTCGTTCTATTGCATTTTATTATTAGAAATGGATAGAACCGCGACCCGTTGCCTATAAACGAGGCAAGAACCTTGGTATATGAAAGCGACACAACCAACCCCACCAAGTTGATTAATAAGTTTCGAACGCCACAAGCTAGAACACTTGATAAGTTCTAAATGTTCATAAGGAACAAGAAGTGTTAAAACTCATAATATTATTCAAATGAAAGATGATTACAAATGAGAACTTTGGCCACTATTTATAGAAAAAAATATATGGAAAACCAACCATCTAGATAAGTAACAAAAGCTATCACGATAAGCTATCAAATAAGCAAAACTACTTATCAGAAGGGCCTTCTTGACATTTCACCACTTGAATCTTCTAGAATGTGTCTTGGTTCATTGTATCTTGAAAAACCCTTAGTATCCTCCAAGTAAATGGCCATGTCCTTCGAAATGTCTTGAAATGAAGAAAAGACATTCAAATTGCCTTGTAATTAATCTTGACAATTGCATTGAACATGGACACTCTTTTGGGTAGCTTCTTGTACGTGACAAACGGTCCTTTCTTTGGTTTTATTCTTCTTGAAAAGTTAGTGAAAAGGCTTAGCTATCTGGCTTTTATTTGACTCAAATCATAATTGAATTGAGTGAGTTATGGACAAAAAATGTGCTAAGTGTGGGGCTGGCCGAAATTCTTTATTCATGGGTTATGTTTGACCACAAATTGGGCTATGAAAACAAGGGCTAATTTTGGGCTTCAACTTGGAGCAAAATTATAAAGCTCGCTTGGTTATTTTGCAAAGACACGGGAGCACTATTCTGGCATGATTTAATAAGTCAATTGGTAGCATCTTGGAACATCTTACATTTAAAAGTTGTGATAGGCCCAAACTTCCACATTAATAGATCTTCTTCATCTTGACCATTGGATTGGTTCTCATCAAATAATTATTGTCATCCCCATGATTCCGTCTTATCCGCTCTACCAGATTCTCTTTGGTGACTAACCATCACCGTTGAACGCGTTCCCAAAGTCATCATCCTGTCCATAATTAATTAAGTCCACAACTTGATTGGTTAATTGAATAACCACTTAATATATTTGTTCCTCCATATGTGTCACAAATCGTGGCTCCAATTCCCTTTCATATGCATGGCATCATGCTGATACCCTACCATGTAGACGCCATCAATGATACACGTTCTGTAACAGCCTGTAATTTATAAAATATAAATTATAGCAACAAACTTTGGATAATTAAGTAATTTTGCCTATTTGTGTCTAATAATGTGAAATATATGCCTTGTATGTAATTAATTATAATAAGTTATAATTAGTTAAGGAAACTTGCTTAAATTAGTTAAGATAAATTTAAACAATTAAATTTAGCAAATTGAAAGATTAAAGACTTGAGAATAATAAAAATAGACTAATAAAATTAAATTATTCTAAAAAGACAAGTACTAGCAAAAATAAATACCTCCTTGCTATTTCTTGCATTTAAAATGCAAAATAATGACAAACAAGCGTAAATATAGCATTTCATTAAGGGTAAATCAGTCTTTTGCTATTTGGGGCTGAAATTTCGGATTTAATAAGGGGGGGGGGGGGGTAAGGGCTAAAAAAATTTGCTCATTCTTTGCATCCTCAAAAATTTAGATTTTGAGAGCCTCTCTCTAGAAAACTCTCTCAATTCCAATCTTCTCTCTAAGTTTTCTCTCAAATTTCTTTGCCAAATCTCGAGTTCTATATATCATTGGAAAGATATCGAAGAGTACTACAAGATTCTAAAATTGTGTGTAGGATTAGGTTCAGATTTTAGGTAAGAACGCCCATAAACTCTTCATATTTTCGGTTTTTATGCAAAAATCGGAAATTCCCGATTTGATTCGTTTGATGCTGTTTTGCATGAGTTTAGGACTCGATTCTTGCTTGGAAAGTCATGTGCAAGTGTTCTAAAATTTGGACCAAGGTTAGTTTCGTGTTTTTCCCTACTTCTTCTCGGTTTTAAACCTAAAAAACGCAGCCTTTTGGCTGCTGTGCTGTCGAACAAAAAAGAGGAAAAACAGGGCTGTTTTGGGTGTTTAAATAAACTGAAAATGCATTAGAAATAGACCCAATCTGATCTTAGACATGTCCCTTAGTGTTCTTATGAGTTTTGACCTGGAAATGCATGCTTAAAGGCCGAAATTATGAAAAAAAAAACGTGAAACCACGATTAAGTTTGTGACCTACCAACTAAGTTCGTGACCCATCACCTAAGTTCTTGGCCAACTAAGTTCGTGAGGACCATCATAAGTTCGTGAGAACCATCATAAGTTCGTGAGGACCATTATAAGTTCTTGAGGACCATCATAAGTTCTTGAGGCCATGAGGCATGAACTTGTTCATAAGGTATGATTCAGACCTTGACCAATACATGAATTTGATGTATTTTGACTTTATAAAATTAAATTTATATATTTGACTTGCTGTTTCAACTGTTGGGCCTCATTAGGCCTAATGGGCCTAATTAACACTCTTTAATGCCCTAAACATGCACCACTTGATCCATTGACTTTGGGACTTAACTCAAAACAGGAAAAACTTTTGTTTTATTGTTGTAGACCCTTAGAACTTTTGTTTTATATATCTGCATGTCCTTGTTGTAATTGAAAATGACCTTGAACGGACATTAAATGGGCTTGACTAGCCTATAAATGGACACCCATGACTTAACGACCTAGCTATGACTTGGAAATTGACATGTGCACTAAGGACACCAAATAGCCTATGTTTAGCCTATGTTGTCCCAAAGTATTCTGCCATGGTTAAGAGTTGTCCGAGAATGGCCTATTTGGCCAAGGTTTAGGCCATCGCCATAAAATCTTAACCTATTTGACCTGAGACTTTGGCTACTGACTTAGGGGACTAAGATACGCCTTTGACCAGCTTATGACCTATTTTGCTTATGTGTGATGTGTTTCTGCCTTGCTTGCCCTATGTTTGGTCTTGAAACAAGGCCATACATAGGTAAAAACCTAAGAAACCATAGGAATCTGCTAGGAACTCAAGTCATACCTTGGTAGTGACCTAAGGAATTCTTATGGACTTATTGGACAAATGATTCGAATAGGCTCACTCTAGGACATTAGGAACTACCAGGGACTTGGCAACAAAACATGATAATAACCTAATAATACAATTAGGATTATATAGATCATGTGTATGAAATGGTCATTGATATGCTAGAATTGGAACTGATCTGCAGGAACTGACCAGTATGACAGCGTAATACGGACAACTTAACTTGCTTAAGCACTATATTGTAATTGCATTGCTCTGGACCGCTGTGAGTGACTGATTGTATTACTTACTTGCATATATTTCGGTACTTATTGGTAATCGTTACTGACTTGTATGGACACAACTGCTATTGTTTGTTTCTTGATTACTTAATTGTATGTTAGGAACGTATGTTAGACACTGCTGAAACTGGACAACTGCTGCTGCATGTTCTTTTGATTACTTTATTGTATGTTGGGAACTTATGTTAGACATTGCTGAAACTTGACAACTGATATGCCTTGAACTGCATGCTCACTTTTACATTCTATGTAATTACTTAGCATGTTTGATGCTTACTTGTTTATTGGTACATTTGCATCTGCATACTGCATTATCTGCTCTGCCCGAATGCGAGATCTCCATTCACAGGAGGGAATTCTGTAGATTCCTTTCGTATCTAACCTGTTTCCATACACTTCCTGTAGAGCTTTGACCTTACACATGGGAATACAGATTGGGCTGATCCCCCAAATCTTTTGCCGTCTCTGACGTGTTGCCTTGCCAACATGAGCTGATAGTATGTTATATATGTGTCGTAACTAATGGAACTCTGTTAAATCACTAAGCAGTGGTAGCTTACTTTGTCATGACAACTCTCTTTTCAGGAAAAGCTGATAAGGGCAAGAACATAGCAGGTAGTTCGTCCCAGGCTAAGTGAACATGGATTCTTGATGATAGCAGACTTTTGGACTAGTTGTTGATGCCTATTATGACATGGATATTTGCGGTCTCGGGTAGCTTATTCAATCTTCCGCACTCTGATCAAAGATTCTAGAAGCTAGAATAGACCACCATTATATCTTTACATATTTTGTACATAAAGTATCTTAAAGTAACTTGAATCATGCATTTGGACCTGTGGTATCAAACACTTGAATTATTTAATTATTATTTAATGCATTGCCAACTTGTAATCAATGACGTGTACTGTTTGTGGTAAGTTGGGTGTTACACGTTCGTTATCACATGCATCTTTGAAATGAAAAACCTAATATATAGTAGCCATCCATTTGAGTAAACCTTCTGGATTCAAAAAATTACTCTATCTAATTCTAGTATTTCAATCGGCAATCCCGCCATCATTGTCATCCTCACGATTTCGTCTTAGCCGCTCTTCCATATTCTTTTCGGGAACGAACTGTCACCATTAAACGAGTTCTCAATGTCATCATCATGTCCATGATTAATCAAATCCATCATCCAATTGGTTGATTGAACGAACACTTGATCTATTTGTTCCTCACTTTGTGTCATAATTCGAGCTCCAATTCTTATTCATATGTATTGCACCATAATGATGCCCTTCCACGTAGACTGATGGCCATCAATGATACACGTTTGCACACCTTTGTGGACTGTAAAACCTATTCTACAATAGTCGGCCATTCAATTACCCCTTCAAGATTCAGACTAACTCCACCAAATTTATAGGATTTTAATTGTCAATTCAGCCTTCTAATAACTATTGTCATCCCCATGATTTCATCTTAGCCGCTCGAGATTCTCTTTGGTCATTCCATCATTGAACAAGTTCTCAAAGTCATCATCGTGGCTCCAATTTCCATTCATATCCATTGCACCATACTAATTCCCAACCATGTTGACTAGTGGCAATCAATGATACACGTTCGTCATCACGCACCTCTCTGAATTGAAAAATCTTTTCTACAATAGCCTGTCACTTGATTAGCCCATCTATATTAAGACTAACTCCATCAAATTCTAGGATTTCAATCGTCAATCTGGCAATCCAATGCCTATTGTCATCACCACAAATCCATCTTAGCCGCTATACCAAATTATCTTCAAGGACAAATTGTCGTCATTAAACAAGTTCTCAAAGTCATCATCATGTCCACGATTAAACAAATCCCCCATTCGATAGGTTAAGTGCACGACCATTTGATCTATATGTTCCTCACATCGTGTCATAAATCGTGGCTCCAATTCTCATTCATATGCATCACGCCATGCAGATGCCCTTCGATGAAGTGGCCATCAATGACACACCTCTGTGAACTGTAAAACCTATTCTACAGTAGCCGGCCATTCAATTAAAGCTTATGGATTCAGACTAACTCCATCAAAGTCTAGGATTTAAAACGTCAATCGAGCCTCCCAATAACTATTGTCATTCTCAAGATTCTGTCTTAGCTTAGCAGCTCTACTAGATTCTCTTTTGCGACAAACCGTCACCATTTAACGAGTTTTCAAAGTCATCATTGTGTCTATGATTACTCAAATCCACCATCCGGTTGGTTGATTGAATGACCATTTGATCTATGTATGTTCGTCACTTCGTGTAATAAAAATCATGGCTCCAATTCTCATTTATATGCATGGCACCATGCTGATGCCCTACCATATAGAGTAGTGGCCATAAATTATATACGTTTGTTATCACACATCAATAATTGAAAACCTCGTCTGTAGTAGCTTTCCATATAGTTAATTCTTCTGGATTCAGACTAACTTCATAAATTTCTAGATTTCAATCTGGCCTTCCGATAACTATTGTCATCCCCATGATTCCTTATTAGGTGCTCTACCAGGTTCACTTCAGTGACGAACCGTCACCGTTGAACGAGTTTTTATAGTCATCATCGTATGCATGATTAATCACATCGACCATCTGATTGGTTAATTGAATGACCACTAGATTTATCTGTTTCTCCATTCGTGTCGTAAATTGTGTCTCTGATTCCCATTCATATGCATGAATGATGCACACTCAATATCACACACCTCTTTGAATTCAAAAACCTCTTGATTGATAACCATCCATTCGATTAACCTTTCTAGATTCAGACTAACTCCAATATTTGTTATATTTCAATCATCAATCCGGTCTTCCAATAAATATTGTCATTCCCAAGATTTTTTCTTAGCCATCTACCAGATTCTCTGCGGTGTCGAAGTGTCACCATTGAATGAGTTCTCAAAGTCATCATCATGTCCGTGATTAATAAAATCGACCATCCGATTGGTTAAGTGAAAGAGGACTTGATCTATCTCTTCCACAATTCATGTCATAAATCATGGCTTCAATTCCCATACATATGCATGACACCATGATGTTGACCTACCATGTAGACTGGTTGCCATCAATGATACACGCCATACTACACACCTCAATTAAAAACATCTCCTATAGTAGCCACTCATTCGACTAACCCTTTTAGATTTACACTAACTCCATAAATTCTAGGATTTCAACCGTCAATATGTCCTTCCAATGCCTATTGTCATCCTCACGATTCATCTTAGCCGCTCTACCAGATTCTGTTTGGTGACTAATCGTCACATTTGAACGTATTCTCAAAGTCATCATCTTGTCCACGATTAATTAAGTCCATCTGATTGGATAATTGAACAGCCACTAAATCTATCTATTCCTCCATATGTGTTGTAGATCGTGTCTACAATTCCCATTCATATGCATTGCACCATGATGATACCCTACAATGTAAACTAGTGGCCACAATGATACACGTTCGTTGTCACGTGCCTCTTTGAAATGGAAAACCTCTTCGATTAACCCTTTTGGATCAGACTAACTCCATCTAAATTAAGGATTTCAATTGTCTCTTCGACCATCCAATTCCTATTGTCATCCTCATGATTCCGTCTTAGCCGCTCTTTCATATTCTCCTTAGAGACGAATGGTCACCATCGCATGAGTTCTCAAAGTCATCATCATGTCCACGATTAATCAAATCCATCATCCGATTGGTTAATTGAATCACCACTTAATCTATCTTTTCTTCACTTCATGTCATAAATAGTAGCTCTAGTTCTCGTTCATATGCATGGCACCATGCTGATGCTCAACCATGTAGACTGGTCGCCATCAATGATACTCGTTCGTTATCACACACATGTTTGAATTGAAAAACCTATTCTACAGTAGCCAGCCATTCGATTATCTGTTCTGAATTGAATCAAACTCCATCAAATTCATGGATTTCGTGACAATCTGGCCATCCAAGAAGTTTTCTCATCCCCATGATTCAGTCCCGACCACTCTACCATATTATATTTGGTGACAAACCGTCACCATTAAATGAGTTCTCAAAGTCATCATCGTGTCCATGATAAATCAAATACACCATCTAATTGTTAAAATAATGACCACTTGATCTATTTGTTTCTCCGTTCTTGTTGTAAATCGTGGCTCCATTTCCCATTTATATGCATTGCACCATGTTGATGCCCTACCATGTAGACTTGTGGTCATTAATGATGCACGTTCAATATCAAAGACCTCTTTGAAATGAGCAAACTCTTCTACAGTAGCCATCCATTCCATTAGAGCTTCTGGATTCAGACAAACTCCATTAAATTCGTGATATTCAATCGTTAATCCGGTTTTCCAATGCCTATTTTCATTCTCATGATTCTGTATTAGTCATTCTACCATATTCTCTTCGATGAGAAACTGTCACCGTTGAACGGGTTCTAAAAGTGATGAAGGATCATCAAGTCATTCCAAAGATGTCATGGAAACACGTGAAGGCCCAATGACAAGAGGACGAGCCAAAGAAGATCAAAGAACTTTTTACGAGCTTAGTTGCTGATATTGAAAGTCTGAATGCAAAGACGATGCTCAACCGCAAGTGATGAAGCATGTTACTAGACTCGAAGCTTTGGATCCTAAGTGATGAAATATGGAAGCCTAAACGCCCAAAAGTTGCATTTTCTTGAGTCTTTGAAATACTATCGGCTAGTACTAAGCCCAAGTGGTAGAATGAATGTATTTAGAAGTCCATTAGAAGTTTATTTGAGTCCAATAAAGGCCTAATAATGCCTAATCCATTTTTTAGTTTAAAACTTCTAGAATTATCTACTAAATGATGACAAAATGTCTAGATTCATGGATTAAAGTCTCCTATATAATCCATTGAATTTAATAAGTGTCATTTGAGTTGGTTTTTCAAGCCTATAAATAGATGGCTTTCTATGTACTTTCAAATCATTCACTTGAGAAATATATATCTTCTTTTTGAGTTATACTTCTTTGTGAGCTATGTTCTTTGTGGAGTTCATAGTTCAAGAACTTATCAAGATTGTGAGAACATTCTTATGGCATTCTCGTATTCCTTTGGTTCTTAGTTATTATAGCTAACGTGTCAATGACTTGCTCTAGGCGTGTTGGAGTTCTAATTATCAGGTGCTTTGACGCCTACTCTATCCTATACGAAGGTTCCAAGTTATATTTAACTTGCGAGTCAACGTTTCGTATCAAAAAGTCATCATCATGCCCACAATTAATTAAATTCAACATGTGATTGGTATATTAAACGGCCATTTAATCTATATGTTCCTCCATTGATCGCTCCTTACTTGAAACTCTGGATTTTTCATTTTGATGTTGCTAAATCCTCTATTGGCACCATTGTTTTTTCTTGGTCTCCTTTTATATTCACTCACATTCCCATTCATCACATCCATATTCAGCTTCATTCAAAAGAAACAAAATATATATTTCCTCTCCTCACTCTCTTACGTGTATCACTCAAGAGATGTTTGCTCAGCGCTCGTGTTCACACAAAAATAATCTACTTTTACCCCCAAGTGTTCACACAACTCAATGCCTTTAACTCCTGATTCCTTGTGGAGCTTAATACCAACGAGCTTAAAAACTTTAAAAGGATTTCAATGGTCACACCCCGTTACATTGGTTGGCAGCGAAGCGTGATCGCGGAAGCGTAACCATAATCATAATGAACGACCACTATATGCACGTTTTCAAAAATACATCGGTATAACTATAAAAGATATAAATGTTTTACATAACCTGAAGATGATAAAAAGTAGTTCGTAAGATACAGAGATTTAAATACATGATTAAATTATCCAAAATAATGCAAGTAAATCTCCGACGGTTTGAAACTGAGTGCGACTCCTTAAATGCGGAAGCTTGAAAATACTACCGATGTGATGGACTTGCCTTAATTTCCTGAAAATACACGCTAAAATACGTCAACAAAATTGTTGGTGAGCTCAAAGGTTTACACGTAAATCTGACTTGTATGGACAACAATAATAGAGATTGAATTTATAAAATCATAAATTCCATGTTATGTATTACATATAAACCATCATGCAACCGAAGCTTAATTAAAATGAGTTTGCCCTGTGCAGTATTCCATACGTAATACCGTGTGTTAAATATATATGCACTCGCTGTTAGCTGACCCGAACTAACCCGAATGGGGGACATGACTCCCGATAGATCTATCCACAATATATTTGTGCTTACAAATAAATGCAATTAACGGTTCATGATATAAGGGCGGATGGAACCACATGTGTAATACATAATAGAATGAAGTTGTTTTCGTGTCCATATAAAAATGAAGCATGTATTTCAACCCCAAAGCATAACATTGTGAAAATAGGGGCTATGAGGGCTCACCGAGCGTGTGATGGTAAAAACGAGCGTAATATGCTTTTTAGCGTAAATGGATGGATGATGCACCGAGCGAGATTAATCGAGTCCTAAATGATAATAAGGACTTAATATCTTTAAACTATGACGATATATATATTTGTAGATTTTTATGTCTTAAATCACCCAACATTACAAGTTTATAAATAATATTTGCTTAAAACGTCAAATTTATATATATATAATTTTCCAGCTTTTTCGGAGATTTTTCGGCCTATTTTGAGGCTGTTTTTAACCAAGCTCCAAAATGTTTTAGGCTTTGGTTTTCTAGGACATTAAACTACTTTATACAAAGGATTTTTAGAATCAAGAACGGGCATTTTTCGAGATGTTTAGGTTGGTGAAAAAGCTCGTTAAAAACCCTATATTGGCCATTTTTGAGCTGTCAAACTTTCGGTTTCCCAAATAAATTATGAAAAATTCCAGATCTATAGTTAAGACATAGATCTAACTTTTGAGACAAGAATCAACTCATTTCGTTAAGTTATGAATTAGTTATGATTTTTCAATGTCGATATAAATTTTCTGCCGAAAATCCGTAGTTTTATAAACTTGAAACAACTTATGATTCTTGTTGTTTATTCAAAGACTACTTGTATAAAAGTTATATAACACATATATAACACATGTTTTCATAATATTAAGATGTTTATAATGTGTTCATATATTCATAAACACATTTAATGAAACAACTTAAAAATAAGAACTAGAAACTTATAAACTTGCTGAGTTTTTAAGAAACTTGTTGTTGTTGGTGATTATATATATTATGCAAGACTTATATAAAGATAAATGTATGATGAAATAAGTTATTATTTACTTACTTTGGGGTATTAGAAGGATGAAACCAAGTAGAAGTTGCAACTCTTGGAAGATTTCACCCAAATACACTTCAAAATTACAAGAATAAGAAAGTTGCACAACTTTGGCTTTGGCTTGAGGCCTTGGCCGGATCTGGAAGAGAGAAAAAGAGAGAGTGATTTGCTTTGCAAGGTGTGAGAAATGAGGTGAAGTTGGGGTCTTATTTATAGAGGTGAAAAAGGTGATGAAATGATGAAAATAGTTGTAAAATCTAGCTTGAAATGAATGAGGAGGATTTGATGGTGAAATGTTGAGTAAAATAAAATTTCTCATGGTCCTTGTTGTCCTCCTCCTATGGCCGGCCTAAAGGGGTATTTACAATGTATTTTTTTTTTGTATAAAAGTATTTATAAATGTATTCTTGTATATCCCTTTTTTTTGTAAATTCATAAATACTTATGAATGCATTGTTTTAATGAATTGTTTTAGCCTTGCATAATTAATGTTAAGTAATTGTATTAGTGTATGATTAGTGTCACTAATCATAATTTAATTATGTACTTAGTTGAATTAATCCCTCATATCGTAAATTGATCGGACTAATTGATTTCCCGATTCATCGCACCGATGAATTTGATTCTAATTGAGTTGAATTTTCTAATAAACCTTGTTAATCACTTGATTAATTTCTAATGACCACTGATTAGGCTATAATTGACTATTAAATACAGATTAGGGCATTGTTGCTAACCTGGATTAATGCCGGATGTTACAGTCTCCCCTTCTTAAGGGAATTTCGTCCCGAAATTAGCTCGTGTTCTCCACTACTTGAGTATTTGAGAACAGCTGAGGGTATTTTTCTCAGAACTGATCTTCGCGTTCCCACGTAAACTCAGGACCTCGCTTAGAGTTTCATCTGACTTTTATTATCGGGATCCGACTGTGCTTTAGTTTCTTGACTTCTCGGTCCATTATTTATACAGGTTGCTCAATGAAGTTCAACTTATTGTCTAACTCCAGCTCGTCCATGGGTATAACGAGTGATTCATCAGCCAGACATTTCTTAAGATTTGACACGTGGAAGGTGCTATGAACGTTACTAAGTTCTGGGGGCAGATCGAGTCGGTAAGCTACTGGGCCAATTCTTTTGGTGATCTTGAATGGTCCGATATAACGAGGATTGAGTTTTCCTCGTTTCCCAAAACGGATTACGCCCTTCCAATGCGAGACTTTCAACATTACTTGATCTCCCTCTTGAAATTCCAAATCCTTCCGTCGAATACCGGCATAGCTTTTCTGTCGATCCCGCGCGATCTTTAACCGGTTACGAATCTGGGCGGTTTTTTAATAGTAGTCTCCTGGATGATCTCAGGTCCAATAATCTGACTATCTCCTACTTCAGCCCAACAAAGTGGCGATCGACACTTTCGCCCGTAGAGTGCCTCGAATGGGGCGGTCTTAATACTTGAGTGATAGCTGTTGTTATAGGAAAACTCAACTAATGGCAGGTGTCTGTCTCAACTTTTGCCAAAGTCGATAACACATGCCCTTAGCATGTCTTCCAAAGTCTGAATCGTCCTTTCACTCTGGCCATCTGTTTGCGGGTGATAGGCTGCGCTCATATCTAGACGTGTACCCAGTGCCTCTTGCAATGACTGCCAAAATCTTGATGTGAACCGGCTGTCCCTGTCTGATATAATTGATACTGGCACTCCATGCCTTGAGACGACTTCTTTAAGATAGATTTGTGTTAACTTATCCATCTTATCAGTCTCCTTGATTGGCAGGAAATGTGCGGTTTTGGTAAGTTGATCCACAATCACCCAAATTGTGTCATAACCTCCAGAAGTCTTCGGCAACTTGGTGATGAAATCCATGGTGATGTTTTCCCACTTCCACTGGGGTATTTCTGGTTGAACTAGCAACCCTGATGGTTTCTTTGTGCTCAGCCTTAACCTTCAAACATGTTAAGCACTTGCTGACATAGGTAGCAATGTCAGCCTTCATGTTTGGCCACCAGTACATTCCTTTCAAGTCGTGGTACATCTTATCTGACCCTGGATGAATGGCATATCTTGTTTTATGCCCTTCATCCATGACCAGCTTCCTTACTCCTCCAAATTTTGGTAGCCAAATTCTGCTCATGAAGTACCGACATCCATCGGGCTTGATTTCAAACTGCTTATCCATACCTCTCAACGCTTCATCCAGTAGATTACCTTCCTTGACTGCTTCTTCTTGCACCTCGCGAACTTGAGAGTCTAGGTTTGACTGTATAGTCATGACCAAAGCTCGGACTCTCAATGGTTTAACCCGTTCCTTTCGGCTCAGGGCATCAGCTACAACATTCTCCATCCCTGGATGGTAACGAATTTCGCAGTCATAATCGCTAAGCAGATCAACCCAACGACGTTGCCTCATATTTAACTCTTTCTGATTCAGAATATGCTGAAGGCTTTTATGGTCTGTAAACACCGTGTACTTAGTTCCATACAGGAAGTGCCTCCATATTTTGAGAGCAAACACCACTGCTCCAAGCTCCAAATCATGAGTCGTATAGTTCACCTCGTGAATTTGAGTTGCCTTGATGCGTAAGCAATGACCTTATCCCTTTGCATGAGCACACAACCTAATCCATTGTGTGAGGCATCACAGTAGACCACAAAATTTTCAGTCCCTTCAGGTAAGCACAGAATTGGTGCACTACACAATCTTTGCTTTAACTGCTGAAACGCCTTTTCTTGCTCTTCACCCCAGATATATTTTACATCCTTCCGAGTCAACTCTGTTAGGGAACCTGCTATCTTTGAGAAGTTTTCAATAAATCGCCTATAATAACCAGCAAATCCTAGAAATTGGCGGATTTTCGTGGGAGTTCTAGGAGTTGCCCAGTTCTTTATAGACTCGATTTTGATGGATCAACTTGGATTCCCTGGCTGTTGATCACATGTCCAAGGAATTTAACTTCTCGCAACCAAAATTCACATTTTGAAAATTTGGCGTATAACTGTTCCTTTTCTAACAACTCCAAGATCTGCTTGAGATGTTGTTCATGCTCCTCCTTATTTCTGGAATAGATGAGAATATCGTCTATGAACACTATTACAAATTTGTCCAGATACGGTTTACACACTCGATTCATGAGGTCCATGAATACGGATGGTGCGTTGGTCAAACCGAATGGCATTACCTGAAATTCGTAATGTCAATATCGAGTTCTGAATGCTGTCTTGGGAATGGTTTCTTCTCGAACCTTTACTTGATGATAACCGGATCGCAGATCAATCTTAGAGTAGAAGCTAGATCCCTGTAGTTGGTCAAACAGGTTGTCAATTCTGGGAAGGGGGTAGCGGTCCTTTACTGTTAACTTGTTTAGCTCTCGGTAGTCTATGCACATTCTAAAGGATCCGTCTTTCTTTTTCACGAACAAGACCGGAGCTCCCCAAGGTGAGGAACTTGGTCGAATGAATCCTTTATCCATCAACTCTTGTATATGATTGGATAGCTCTTGCATTTCAGAAGGAGCGAGTCTATATGGGGCTCTTGCGATCGGTGCAGCTCCCGACACCAAATCGATTTGAAACTCTACTTGCCTAGTTGGCGGAAGTCCAGGCAATTCTTCCGGGAAGACCTTCGGATACTCACAAACCACTGGAATATCCTCGAGTCGCTTCTCCTCCGACTCTTTTTCTGCAATTTGTTCCAGTACTGCATGGCAACCTTTCCTAAGGCACTTTAATGTTCTTAGGCCGGATATGACATTCAGCTGTCGGTTCTTTCTTTCCCCTTGGACTGTTAGGACCTTCTTCTTGTGGAGTGGTATCCGTACCACTTTCTTACCGCACAAAATCTCGGCCTGGTTGTGTGACAACCAATCCATGCCAATTACTACATCAAAACTTCCGAGT
This sequence comes from Centrapalus pauciflorus, assembly GCA_020465985.1. NCBI lineage: Eukaryota > Viridiplantae > Streptophyta > Magnoliopsida > Asterales > Asteraceae > Centrapalus > Centrapalus pauciflorus. The sequence goes on along the minus strand of JAANYP010003273.1, from coordinate 183,130 downwards.
TCTATAGGCATCAAGTCTATCTTAAAGGGATGATCTGCCAGCTTCAGTGTGCATTAATTAATAATACTACTTGCCTCTATTATTTTGCCGTCAACCAGTTCTATAGTATAAGAGTTGTCAAAGGGAAAAGGAGTGGCATTCAATTGCTTACTAAACTTATCAGATATAAAGCTCCTATCAGCCCTAGTATCAAAGAGTACGTAAGCGTAAATGTCATTTAAAAGAAACGTACCTGATACCACATGGGGATCCTGCCGAGCGTCACCTGCTCCTAACACAAAAGCTCTCCCCTGAGCTCCTCCACCATTCCTCAACTTCGGACACTCACTCTTGAAGTGCCCAGCAGCTCCACATTCATTGCAGCTTCTCTGATTGCCGCTATTGACACCCGGGGTTCCAAATTTACAGTCTTTGGCCACATGGCCAATACGTTTGCATTTTCCACAAGGGGTTGGGCAGGGACCCTTGTTGTGATGAAAGGTGCATTGGGTGCAGAAAGGCTTGGTACCTGTGTAGCCCTTCCTTGACTCAGTTCCTGCTACATATGCCTTGATGGTCTCGGGCTTCTTGGATTACGAGCCCGTATTCCTACCGGACTTGTCCTCCCACTTTCTCTTGTTTTCCCCGGCTTTGGCTTCATTTCTCTAGGACACTTGATCCATTAGATTGTTGGCCATCCTGATGGCATCCTGTATGGTGGATGGGTTGGAGGCAGTGACATTACCTTGAATTTGAGGAACGAGTCCCCCAATGTAACGCTCGATTTTCTTGTACTCAGGGGTCACCATCTGAGGGCACAAAATACTCAGTTCGTGGAATCGGTTGGTGTACCCAGCTACATCCGTTCCCTTCATAGCCAGATTCCAAAACTCTGACTCCATTTTCTGTAGCTCATTCCTCGGGCAATACTCATCGGTCATCATCTGCTTCAACTTGGTCCAGGCGTGTTGGTAAGCTTCATCAATCCCCACAGACTAGGTATACGAGTTCCACCATGTCAAGGCGCTGTCTTGCAGGGTGTGGGTGGCGAACTTCACCTTTTCTCCTTCAATGCATCTGCTAACACGGAAAACAGACTCTAATTTTTCGAACCATCGTACTAATCTGATGGCTCCTTTAGTTCCATTGAAGTATCGGGGCTTGCAGCTCAAAAATACCTTAATTCCACAACCCTTTGGGTGGGTTTCAGTTCCTCCCGTGGTGCGGCTAGCACCACCATCTCCATTAGCTGAACTGTTTCTATTGGTCTCGTAAGTGGCTATAGCAGTAGCCACTCTTTGTGCAACTAGTTCCTCAATTTCTGCGGCGTTCATAACTCGTCTCGGCGACATTATTTTAAAGTTTAAAGAAAATAGCATAGTGTAAGAAGATGAATCTTAAAGATGTAAATTTTTCTTAAGGCACAACACTATAATCATCAAACACAATTTCATAAATAACTTGCAATTTTCATTAATCATTCATAATTTTCAAACATTGGTGCGGGTTATTACCCGAAAATTTTAGTCCTACACTATTACATTATAATTTCCTAATACTACAAAGATAGAGGGGGGTACTAGGTGCGGGATTGATCAGGGGTCTCTTCCTTTTCTAAAGCATTGAAGCGCTGTGCCAGCTCCTCATTGCAGGCCTCGCTCTCGGCTAATCGTTGCCGGAGCTCGTTCAGTCCATCCTGCTGAATGGCGAGAGCGTGCTGGTTGGCCCAGTATATGTTGGAGTTTTGTAACTCCTCCCTCTCTAAACGAGCAGTCATTTCTCCGAGGTCTTGGTTAAGCAACCGAAGTTGGAGATCATGCCTGGAAGACTGTGCTACCAAGAGTGGTATGGTCTGTTCGGCGGGTTCTTGAGTGAGTCACGGGATAGGTGCGGAGGATGGTCCTCCGATCTCAAAGTGGGAAGGGATTCCTTCCTCTTGCCTCCATGCACGGAGGGTTTCAGGTATCCAGCCCCATCGCCGGGCCTCTACACGTCGGTGTGGTGGTGGGGGAATGGGTTGGGGAGTCGAGATGGGAATAGACTCTCGTCTCGGCGTGATCACCCGCTTTCGGGGTGTATACAACATTTTAGGGCCGTTTGGGTAAGGCCGATATGGCTTAAATGATGGCTCTGCCGGGTGGTATGGAATGCGGGCGGGGACTGTTGGGGGCGGTGGATCCTCTCCGTCGTCATCTTCTTCCATCGGTTCCTCTTCTGACTCCTCCATTGGTTCTTCGGAGGGGTCTTCTTCAGTGAAAACTTCAGTGACTCCGGGACTTGTTGGGGTGTACTCATCCTCTGAATCTGACAAGATAATGGTCTTTGGGTGGGACATGTTTTCTAGCTATCAAGGTCCATTCATAGTCTTTTAGTTAGTTAGAAAAAATTTTTAAACCAGTAAAACTTAAGTGCAGTTATAGTCTAGGGTACTAATGCAACCTAGTTCACTATAACTATGGCTCTGATACCAATCTGTCACACCCTGTTACCTCGGTTGGCAGCGAAGCGTGACGTCGCGGAAGCGTAACCATAATCATAATGAACGACCACTATATGGACGTTTTCAAAAATACATCGGTATAACTTTAAAAGATATAAATGTTTTACATAACCCGAAGATGATAAAAAGTAGTTCGCAAGATACAGAGATTTAAATACATAATTAAATTATCCAAAATAATGCAAGTAAATCTCCGACGTTTTGAAACTGAGTGCGACTCCTTAATTGCGGAAGCTTGAAAATACTACCGATGTGATGGACTTGCCTTAATTTCCTGAAAATACACGCTAAAATACATGAACAAAATTGTTGGTGAGCACATAGGTTTACACGTAAATCTGACTTGTATGGACAACAATAATAGAGATTGAATTTATAAAATCATAAATTTCATGTTATGTATTACATATAAACCATCATGCAACCAGAGCTTAATTAAAATGAGTTTGCTCTGTGCAGTATTCCCATACGTAATACCGTGTGTTAAATATATATGCACTCGCTGTTAGCTGACCCGAACTAACCCGAATGGGGGACATGACTCCCGATAGATCTATCCACAATATATTCGCGCTTACAAATAAATGCAATTAACGGTTCATGATATAAGGGCGGATGGAACCACATGTGTATTATATAATAAAATGAAGTTGTTTTCGTGTCCATATAAAAATGAAGCATGTATTTCAACCCCAAAGCATAACATTGGGAAAATAGGGGCTATGAGGGCTCACCGAGCGTGTGATGGTAAAAACGAGCGTAATATGCTTTTTAGCGTAAATGGATGGATGATGCACCGAGCGAGATTAATCGAGTCCTAAATGATAATAAGGACTTAATATATCTAATCTATGATGATATATATATTTGTAGATTTTTATTTCTTAAATCACCCAACATTACAAGTTTATAAATAATATTTGCTTAAAACGTCAAGTTTATATATATATATATATATAATTTTCCAGCTTTTTCGAAGGTTTTTCGGCCTACTTTGAGGCCGTTTTTAACCAAGCTCCAAAATGTTTTAGGCTTTGGTTTTCTAGGACATTAAACTAATTTATACAAAGGATTTTTAGAATCAAGAACGGCCATTTTTCGAGATGTTTAGGTTGGTGAAAAAGCTCGTTAAAAACCCTATGTTGGCCATTTTTGAGCGGTCAAACTTTCGGTTTCCCAAATAATTTCTGGAGGTCTTAAACTCCAAAATAAAATATGAAAAATTCCAGATCTATAGTTAAGTCATAGATCTAACTTTTGAGTCAATAATCAACTCATTTTGTTAAGTTATGAATTAGTTATGATTTTTCAATGTCGATATAAATTTTCGGCCGAAAATCCGCAGTTTTGTAAACTTGATACAACTTATGATTCTTGTTGTTTATTCGAAGACTACTTGTATAAAAGTTATAAAAGTTATATAACACATATATAACACATGTTTTCATAATATTAACATGTTTATAATGTGTTCATATATTCATAAACACATTTAAAGAAACAACTTAAAAATAAGAATTAGAAACTTATAAACTTGAGTTTTTATGAAACTTGTTGTTGTTGGTGATTATATATATTATGCAAGACTTATATAAAGATAAATGTATGGTGGAATAAGTTATTATTTACTTACTTTGGGGTATTAGAAGGATGAAACCAAGTAGAAGTTGCAACTCTTGGAAGATTTCACCCAAATACACTTCAAAATTACAAGAGTAAGAAAGTTGCACAACTTTGGCTTTGGCTTGAGGCCTTGGCCGGATTTGGAAGAGAGAAAAAGAGAGAGTGATTTGCTTTGCAAGGTGTGAGAAATGAGGTGAAGTTGGGGTCTTATTTGTAGAGGTGAAAAAGGTGATGAAATGATGAAAATAGTTGTAAAATCTAGCTTGAAATGAAAGAGGAGGATTTGATGGTGAAATGTTAGAGTAAAATAAAATTTCTCATGGTCCTTGTTGTCCTCCTCCTATGGCCGGCCTAAAGGGGTATTTACAATGTATTTTTTTTTGTATAAAAGTATTTATAAATGTATTCTTGTATATCCCTTTTTTTTGTAAATTCATAAATACTTATGAATGCATTGTTTTAATGAATTGTTTTAGTCTTGCATAATTAATGTTAAGTAATTGTATTAGTGTATGATTAGTGTCACTAATCATAATTTAATTATGTACTTAGTTGAATTAATCCCTCATATCGTAAATTGATCGGATTAATTGATTTCCCGATTCATCGCACCGATGAATTTGATTCTAATTGAGTTGAATTTTCTAATTAACCTTGTTAATCACTTGATTAATTTCTAATGACCACTGATCAGGCTATAATTGACTATTAAATACAGATTAGGGCATTGTTGCTAACCTGGATTAATGCCGGATGTTACATCAGTTGTCAATCCGACCATCCAATAACTATTACCATCCTCATTTCGTCTTAGGCACTGTACCAGATTCTCTTTGGTGACAAATACTCACCATTGAACGACTTCTCAACTCATCATTGTGTCCATGACTAATCAAATCTACATCCGATTGGTTAATTGAATGATCACATGATGATTCTGTTCCTCCATTATTGTCATGAATCGTGGCTCGAATTCCCATTCATATGCATGGCAGGACGTTTGATATCACCAACCTCTTTGAAATGCAAAAGCTCTTCTGTAGTAACCATCTATTCAATTAACTCATCTGGACTAGACTAACTTCATTAATTTCTAAGTTTTCAATCGTTAATCAGATAGTCCAATACATATCATCAACCCCACGATTTCATCTTAGCCACTCTACCAGTTCTCTTCGGTTACTAAGCGTCACCGTCAAACACATTTTAAAAGTCATCATCATGTCCACGATTAATCAAGTCCATCATCTGATTGATTTATTGAACAACCACTTAATCTTTCCGTTCCTCCATGTGTGTCGTAAATTGTGGCTCCAATTCGCATTCATATGCATGGCACCACGCTCCTCTTTGAAACAAAAAAACCTCTTCTATAGTAGCCACTCATTTGATTAATCCTTCAGGACTCAGAGTAACTCCATCAAATTCTAGGATTTCAATCATTAATCCAGCTGTCCAATGCCTATTGTCATCCCCATGATTCTGTATTAGTTGGTCTTCCAAATTCCCTTTCGAACAAATGATTACCATTGACCGAATTCTTAAGGTCATAATCATGTCCACGATTAATCAAATTCACCATCCAAATGGTTAACTGAATCACCACATAAATCACGGCTCCAATTCTCATTCATATGTATGGCTCCATGCATCAGCCTTACCATGTAGACTGGTGGCCATCAATGATACACGTTCGTTATTACACAGCTCTTTGAATTAGAAAACCTATTTTACAGTAGCCTTCCATTCGATTAATCCTTCTGGATTCAACTTAACTCAATCAAATTCTAGGATTTCAATTGTCAATCTGGCCTCCAAAAACTACTTCCATCTCCATGATTTCATCTTAGCCGGTCTACCAGATGGTGACAAACCGTCACTATTGAAGTATTTCTAAAAGTCATAGTCGTGTCCAAGATTAATCAAATCTATGATCAAATTAGTTGATTGAATGACCACTTGATCTATATGTTCTTCCATTCATGTCATAAATCATGGTTCCGATTACCATTCATATGCATGGTACCACCATGTTGATGCCTACCATGTAGACTGGTGGTTGTCAATGATGCACGTTCGTTATGGTGCACCTCTTTGATATGATCCTAACCATGGGCCAAGATGATATGGATCTAAGTCAAGCTTCTAGAAAATAATGCTCCCATTGCTTCACAAAATAATCAAGCACATTTCTTGTTTTCAATCCAAGTTATGGACCAAAATTAACTCCTGTTTTGGAGCCCAAGTTCTCATTAATTTATCTATTAAAAAGCCCATAAATAAATTTGGCATGCCTTACTAGATAACCCATGTTTTAGCCATAACTTGATTATTTGAGTTGTGTAGTGCATGTGCAAAATAGGTAAGATGAAGAGTGCTTCACATAAGCTTAAGGTTGAGCATGGCTCAAAATGAAATTTGTACATGTTCAGAGTTTAGTTGGTCTTATAAAATATGTTCTAATTATAGTCGATGATTATTCTCACTATACTTGGGTCTCTTTCATAAAATCAAAAGATGAGGCTCCACAAATGATCATTTTTGTTCAGATAATGGAACTCGTTTAAGAATCATGTTCTCTTTCTTAATTTCTGACGATAATCAAGCACACATTTTCGGCCGTAAGAACACCTCAACAAAATGGGGTTGTTGAACGAAGAAACAGACATTTAGTGAAAGCTGCTAGAACCATCTTGGCTCAATCAAACATTCCATTGAATCTTTAGGCAGAAGAGGTTGCAACAACATGCTACACAAAAAATCGATCAATTGTCAACAAGCGATTCAACAGAACACCTTATGAACTTGTCAATAGTCACAAACCAAATATTAATCATTTTCATTATTTTAGTCTTAGGTGTTATGTTATCTCGTTATAAAGACAATCTTCGTAAGTCTGATGCCAAAGTAGACGAAGCAATTTTTCTTGGTTATTGCAACAAGTCAAAGACTTTCTGTATCCTCAACAAGCATACACGAAAAGTTCTTGAAAACGTCAATGTTCAATTTGATGAGGTTACTGAAATGACTTTTAAACACAACAGTTCAAGACCCAAACTTCCAAAGATCAATCGTCACTGAACAACAGAGTCCAAAAGTTGTTACAGGATCATCAAACAATTCTTTGGATTCTGATTTTCATTTACTGTTTGATAATTTTTATAAAGAATATTTTGGGATACAATTTTAACTAATAATATTTTTGTTCCTGATAGTCTTATTGTTGCTGAATCTAAAAAGTTACGACTGATGCAACTAAGATCATTTCTGAGCAATCAGCAACAATATCTACCTTCGTAGAATTGGAATGTACAAGTCCTCCGTACCAATTCCAACTGATGTTCGTGAACAAGAGTTATCAACTTCAATTTCTCCAAACCCTGTAGAAATTCATGATGATACAGTTTCCACAAGTCCAGTTGAGAATCCAACTCCTCCAAGTGTTCCTGATATGAAATGTCAACCTGCAAGTTAAATGTAACTTGGAACCTTAGTATATGATAGAATAGGCATCAAAACACCCGATGATTGGAACTCCAACACGCTTAGAGCTAGTCCTTGACTCATTACTTATAAGAACTAAGAAACAAAGGAATACAAGAATGCAACAACAATGTGCTCACAATCTTGATAAGTTTATGAACTATGAACTCTCCAACAAAGAACAAAGCTCACAAAGATGAGTAAAACTCAAAAAGAAGATATATATTGCTTAAGTCAAAAGACACTTATTAAATTCAATGGATTAAAGAAGGGACTTTAATCCATGAAGTTAGACATTTTGTCATCATTTGATAATTCTAGTCCTCCTCAGCCAAAAAATGGATTAGGCATTTCTTGGCCTTTATTGGACTCAAATAAATTTTAATGGACTTCAAGGTACATCCATTCCACCACTTGGGCTTAGTACTAGCCCATAGTATTACAAAAACTCAATAAAATGCTGCTTTTGGGCTTTTATGCTTCCATATTTCATCACTTAGGATCCAAAGCTTCAACTTTAGTAACATGCTTCATCACTTACCGGTGAGGTTTCGAAACTTATTAATCAACTTGGTGGGGTTGGTTTTGGTGTTTTCTTATATCAAGGTTCTTGCCTCTTTATAGACAACGGGTCATGATTTCACCATCTATACCAAGGTTCTTGTCTCGTTTATAGGCAACGGGTCATGGTTCTACCCATTTCTCATAATGACATCTAATGGAACGATTGGACAACTCTTGATCAATCTCATATTAATCGGGTGAGATCACATCATTTTTTTATCAGAGCCAAGTTTTATCAGTTTGTTTCCTTTTTATTCTACTTTTCCTTACTCGTATCTATTTCTTTTCATCTTAGCATTGTGATAGTAGTCGATCTTGTCACAAGTTGGTTTGTTTGCTATTATTCTAATTTTGTAATTAACAAAGTTATTTTCTTTCGTTACTTTAGTTTTGTGCAATTTAGTTCCGAAAACAAAAGGGAACGCAAGTATTTGTTTATTAGTAGTTTCTTTCTTTATTTGGTATTTCCTATAAGTATTATTAGTATTGTTCATATTATTGTACTTAGGTTCATCTTGTCTTTTTGTAAGTTTTTTTTATAAAGTTTTGATTTCCTCAAGGCCACAAGTCCACTTGATTTTGTTTTCTTTTAGTTTTTGTTTTAAACTTTAAGAGTTAAAAAGAGTGGTAAAGGGCGGTGTGGTTAGATCATTTAAGGGTAAAAGTCATTGGTAACATACACGGGAGTCGAGTGAATACCATCAATCGCGAGAAACACGTGAGGGAATTTGAGGAGGAAATAATCTTTTTATTGCTATCACTCTTCTTTTACTCTTAATTCACAACGATAAAAATGGTGGATAACCAACCTTTTCTAAATCTTCAACTTCAAGCTCTGATGGATGAATGCGACGCTTAATGACGGTCGAGTTCAACCAAATCCACGAAAGAAAGGATCGGTTGGATACAGAAAGACCACATGTTCAGCCACTGTCCCAAGTTTCCCATGAGCATCCCGAAGACGATGGTGGAATGAGGAATGGAAGTCTGAAAGAAGAACACCACCAAGATGAAGGCTACGAACAAACAATAACTTGAATTCCATGGTCTTACAAGTTTTTATCGCCGATTTCTGAAGAATTTTAGCACCTTGGCATCATCACTCACGGATGTCATTAAAAATACAGTTTGTTTTCAATGGAGGCAAAGAGCAAGAGCAAGCTTTTGAAAAACTTAGGTTTCAATTAACTCATGCTCCCTTGCTTCATTGCAAAATTTTGATAAAACATGTAAAATTTAGTGTGATGCGTCAGGTGTTGGAATCAGTGTGGTTTAATGCAAGAAGGGAAACTCATTGGCATATTTTAGTGAAAAGTTGAGCGGCACAACTTTTAATTATGTAAGGTCTACCTAACACAGATCTATCTAGACGCGGAACCGTCAACGAGTGCGGAATCCTCATTAACGGGTAGACGGTAACAACTCTCACTAGGAACACAGAGACTATCAATAAGCTGCACGAACTACGACGGACGCACCTACGAATTGATTCTCTCTGAAACAACACTAACACTGATGATAAACTCGAAATCGCCTTTTGCTTAATCTCTCTCGAATTCTGCAAAAAGTCTGATAATTATTCGAGTCTACCCCTAATTATAAAGGCTAATTCGAGTCTGCCATGGGCCAAACTCGAATCAGGCCCAAGGCCCATTCGAGTTTGTCCCCACTGACACTCTCGAATCTGCCTAAGTGAGTACATTCGAATCTGCCTAACTGACTCATTCGAATCTGACCTAGATTCGAATCCTAGTCCTTAGAGATTTCGAATTTACTTTTTCACATAATTAACTTAGTATTGAAACTTATGTTTTTATCTTATGCTTGAATTTATTTTTGAACTTTATTTTTGAACTTCTTGTAATACGTTACATCAAGTTCAAACATACAATCAATAACCGTCAAACATATATATCCAACACTCGTTAAACTCAACACTTTGAATATTACTTAAACCAAAATGTTAGATCACTTAGACTGCTATCGTCACACAGGGTGTACCAACAGACTCCCCCTTGACGATAGCTTCTAACTATTTACATCTTGATTAAGTACTAGAGCTATATATACTACTACCTGCGTATATACGTGCATCTATACATACTCTGACAACTTTTTGGAACTTTCTGGCTTCAGATCTCCATCCTTCATGAAAGAAGATATGTTGGCCATGAAGCTTCTTTAGATCGTCCTTTGACAGATTCATCAGATGCAGTGGATCATACACTCTCAAAACAACTTTGTCGTCTTGATCCTCCATGATAGCTTCAGCAGTTTCATTATCAAGGTACCACCACTTCATGTTGCTCAAAATATCTTGAGGCATCTTAATTTTTGGCACCCTTCTTAAGCATTTGACAGGTTTATAAACCATTCTACCCCAAGGCCTTCCCGTAGGAGGATCTATCCTTGATCCATCCTCTACGCTTTTGCCAGACCTCGGTTGGAGTCTCTCAAACCTTCCAGATCTCCCTTCTCGTCTGATTATCTTAGCGATCACTTCAGCATAGGGATCATTTCCGATATTGATCAACTCTTTCCATGCTAGCTCCTTCACCTCTACCTTCGGCAATGTATTGAATAATTTAAGCTTGCGCCTCAGGTATTGGAGACCATCTATTCTCTTTAGAATAAAAAGCTGCAGTTCCCTGTCGAAGAACCAGCTAATAATACCTCCAGAGAAGTTTTCTGCTCCTGGAATCCTCATCGTCTTCTTTATTTTTGGCTCAGTCTTCTTCTCTTCCTTGCGGAACCAAAGATTTAGCAATTCAGCTCTGCTCGGCTCTCTTTCAGCCTCTTCCATATCTGAATCATCTACCGAAGCCACTTTGATGTCATCAATATCTATTACATGTTGATTAGTATGCTCATATAATTCTGTGACAGGCTGTGATTGAATAATTACTTCAATTACATTGTCGTCTTCATCTATCACAACCTCATCATCAGACTTCCAGTCAGTAATATCATCTGGAACGAACTCTCCTTCTTCCAACTCCTCTACATCATCTTCAAAATCAAATTCCAAATCTAATGGCTCTTCATCAATATCCATCAATGCGTCAATTATCTCACGCACTTCACTTTCTGAGACCTTTGATGAACTAGCCTCACCTTCTTTAGCTCCTGATTGACTCGGCTCCCCCTGAGTCTCAGCAGCCTGAGCAGCAGAAAAATCTACTGGCTCATTTTGTCTTTGCGTGCTGGGATCATTCTCGTGGTCATCGTCATTACTATCATCATCATCCCTGCGCACTTCTACTTGATCACGGCAGGAAGTCTCCCCCTGAGCCTTTGTATTTTTCAGTAATTGCTCAATTAGGGAGCGCATCGATCTTATTTCAGCTGCTTGATCAGCGACAAAAGTTTTCAGCTCCAAGTTCTCTTCCTGTACTTTGTCTACAATCTTTTTTCAGGTCGGCATTCTCATCATCCAGATTTGCATTATGCTTCTGAATTTCACCGATAGCCGTTGTCAGGCCTAAGATCTGGATCTGTTGGAAGTCAACTCTATCTTTTAGTGCCAAAAACCGTTGATTCTCTGCGTAGGTGGATGAGGTGGATGGAAAGGATTGTATTGGAGTCGGAATGATGGGTGATGAATGTACTGTTCAACAGGTGGTGGTGATGGTGGAATGGTAGATTGGGTAGGCGGAGGTTAGGATATTTCAGGCTGTGCAGCTGAGGCTGAGGTAGCTCCTTGCATAAACCGATGACGCTTAGCCCTTTGCCTTGTCACTAATGGAGCAACTTCTTCTTCTTCAAAATCAGAGTCATCAGACTCCACTGTAGCTCTTTTCCTCCTTCTTTCTTCCTCAGTGACAACCAATCTTGACCCATAAGTTCCCATCTGAATAGTTGGTTCTGCTGTAACAGACTCTGGCACTTCAACTTCTATCTCTTCCATATCTTCAGATTCAGTGGCTGAAGAGGACACGTCATTACCTGTTTGCTCAGGTTGATATTCATCAACTTCCCTAAGCACATCATCTTCTGCTTCCGGAGGCTCTAGCAATTCTTCAACTAACGCTGCTGATATTTCTTCATTGGCATTTGGACCAGCTTCCCAAATCTCATGAAGTGTTTGACATAACTGATCGGATGTCGGAATAGATACTGCTGGTGTACTTGATGGTCCAGCCTCTTGTGCCTCTTGATGTTGACTGGTAGAAGGCCTGCTTGCCTGAGTTTGACTCACTATAGATCTTTTGCGTCTCCTCTGTTGCTGAGCACGCGCTTGTTGTTGCTGTTGTTGTGGCTGTCGAAGCTGAACTTCTACTTCACCTCCCCAGTTGGCATTATCTGGTGCCACAAAGTTCCTGTCTATTACAGCCCCGAACAAAGGTCGCTCGACCGGAACTGCTAACCTTCCTCTATGCGCAGAGCAATCAGCAAAAATCCTTTTATCAATAACCGCCACACTTTGAATCTCATTAAGCTGCGGCAAATTAGGCAAAAAGTGTCGGATGAGCATCATTATAAAACGAGGATATAGAAGAAATCTTTGCTGCTCTGGAGCCGTTATTTGATGAACGAACTCCGAGAAAAACATCTCTGAAAAGCTGAATTTCTGATTATAAACCAATGCAATTATCCCAGATTGGGTCTTTGATACGATATAATCAAATCCTGCTTTCTTGGCCGCAAAGCACACCATGAATATGTGCGCCAAAAATCTCCATTGCCCTATGAGTCCACTCTTCATATAAGATGTCTTCGTAACATCTAAACTATATCCCATCCTCAGAAAAGCAGCCTGCCTAATACTTATAGGAAAGTCTATAGGCCCATTTTCTTCCTCCTGAGTTCCCAGCTGCAGAACCTGACGCAGCATATCGGCAGAATATACTAACGGCTTTCCTGCTATCCTTGTCCTTAAAACAGTTGGGGTGACGGTACAATCAACTTGCAGATGTTCATAAAACTGCCGCACATAGGGAATAACGATCTGAATGTTATGGGATAATGCAAACGAAATCCTAGACTCCACTAGGAAATCAATCATCTGTCGGAAGCCCTGCGCTTCAGGGATATTATGGTCAGGGGGAATGACCATATTATGCTTAGGCACGAACACTCTATCTGCCATGTCTGCACAATAGATAAAATATTAGAATTATTAAAAATGAATAAACTTGTTTAAATTCAAATTTGTTTTATTTTGAACTTGTGTAAGTGCAAAATCCAACACATATGAATTTCTACAAGTTTAATTAAAATTAAATTGAATAATTCAAATAAATTGACAAATTCGAAGAAAAAGATTCGAAAAAACTCTATTTCGAGTTTGATGACAAATTCGAATGTAATGACCTTCTCGAGTTTACTGACAAACTCGAGAGTGGTCTTGAACAGATTCGATATTGTCGTCCCACATCATCACCAAACTCCATGATTTTAACCATTTTGGACTCAGAAAATCACATTCATTAGTCCTACTAGGTACTAATCAAAGATATTTTCTTTTAATTTGACTCTTTACCGGTCCAAACTTTGTAATTTTGAAAAACAAGATTTCGACCTATAAACCTTCAAAAATCGGTGATTTTGGCTTAAATGGTGTATAAGACTACTTAAATCTTGTACAAACGAGTTGTTTATACCTAGATCTAGGAGTAGAATCGAACACACAAGCATGAAACTCGACAAATAGTAGTTTTTGTGAAATCGGCAAACTCGAGCAGATAGATTCGAAATCGCTGGATAGATTCGAAGGAACAGATTCGAAAACAGATGGAGTAATGACGATTACTGCTAACCTATTTATAACACCTATCTTCGAGTCTATGGCCAATTTCGAATCTACTGACGGATTCGATATCACCCAATTTCGAGTATAACCTAAACTCGAATTACCTCAGAAACTTTGAAAATTTCAAAAATTTTGAAATAAATTCAACTTTTTCCACTTTTTCAATCTTATTGTGTAACGGGATAAACTATGCCTAATCTTTTACCCAAAGCACAAGATTTTCACGCAGTGTTTATTTTATTCAACTATGAATGCACCCTCAGTAATTTTTGACCTTTTTCCTAAGTAAAATAAACAAAAAATAAAGTAAAAATTAAAAATAAAATAAAATAAATTAAAGTTAAAATTGTGAACAAAAATTAAACTTTAAACTAATCTACATTATTTTAAAAATTTACAACCTATACTAAACACTTAATAGAATATTTTTGACGAGTACAGTCAAAGAAAGGTTCAATCAGATAGCGGTGTCAAATACGCACTTTCAGTATTTAAACTTTCACACTTAGGAATTTTTTATTCCTTTGATTGTTTGTCGTGAGATACCCCTTTAGCCGATTGTCGGTATTTACCCCTTTAAACATACTACATTTCGGAATATCCCTTGGAATTTTTATTTATCATGAAATTATCTTACGTGACTCAGACATAGACATACTTTTATGATCAAGGCATACAGATAAAGATTCTAACTTGTTGGTATGTGCAAACTTTCTTTAAAAGACAAACATCGGACACAGGTCTGTATTTTCATACAACAAAGTGTCTTAGTTTGACTTAAGGTTTATTTTTAAAGCTAGCAAGACAGCGGTGACAGGTCTGTACCGACGTACAACAAAGCGACTTATCTTGCTAACCCGAATCAAAACAGAGGCAACAGGTCTGTACTTACGTACAACAAAGTTACATGTTTTTGACTCCTAATCCCTTATGATTTTTCTATGTTTTCCATTTTTAGATGTATTTGATGTTGCTATACATCCCCAGAAAGTTTGCATACATCATTTAGACTCAAAATTTGTATGTCTTGTACATAAAAATTAAGACCGATTGGTCATACATCTAAGTTAGTGACACGTTTGACTTTTCTTGAATATTTTATTTGTCTTGGGACTCCCTATATGTATTATGCCTACCAACACATCAAACTAAAATAAAGTATAACACTTAGAATTTTAGGTGCATTATGTGTGAAAGTCTAAACACTTAGAGTTTGTAACGACTGTGCTAATTTTCGTCACTTTGAACCTATGCATCTAAGACTTAACTCTTTTTCTGATATTCTCTTTTTTTTTGAATTTTTATGGTTTTCTCTCTTTTTTCTTTTGTTTTTCATAAGAAATAGTAATAAAAGAAGATAACCTACTAACTTACTAAAAATAGAAACTATCCTAATTTAGCAGACTTACTATAAAAAGAAAGAAATACTACAGCTATAAAAGGAAATAAACTACTACTAAGGTCAAATTACTCTGGGTTGCGCATTCCACTTAGTTGAATTAAATATTCAAACCGTGACTTATCAAATGCTTTGGTAAATAAATCAGCATTATTATCGTCCGTTGCCACTATTACCAATTTGATTAAGTTCTTTTCAGCACAATCAAGAATAAAATGATGCCTTATGTCTATGTGCTTTGTTTTACTATGTTTAACTGGATTATTAGTTATAGCGATTGTAGATTGGTTATCTATCCTAATAGGAGTTTGAGTGTAAGCCAAACCGTAATCCCGCAATTGTTGTTGTATCCACAGAACCTGTGAGAAGCAACTACCAGCAGCAACATACTCGGCCACGCACGTTGACACGGCTACCGACGTCTGTTTCTTGCATTGCCAGGAAACCAGTCTCCCTCCTAGGAATTGACAACCTCCAGTTGTTGATTTGCGCGTCAAGCTGCATCCTCCATAGTCAGAATCCGTGAATGCCTCCAAGTCTAGATCTCCCTCCGCGTGATACCAAAGTCCAAGCTTCCGTTTCGACTTGAGGTATCGTAGAATCCGCTTCACAGCTTTCATGTGCATCTCCTTCGGATTAGCTTGAAACCTAGCACAAATACACACAGCAAACATGATGTCAGGTCTTGAAGCAGTTAAATACATAAGTGATCCAATCATGGCCCGATATAACGTCGGATCCACATCGGGATCACTTTCAGTACCCGGTCAGAGATTGTGATTCACTTGAATCGGCGTGCTGAAATGGGCAGTCAGTTTCGTTCCTTCCATCCCGAAGCGTTCCAATATGTCATAGACATACTTCGTCTGATGGATAAACATACCTTCCTTCTTCTGGTCAACTTGTAACCCCAAAAAGAAAGTTAACTCTCCCATTGCACTCATCTCAAATTTCGACTTCATCACCTTCTCGAAATCTTTGCACATTTGTTCGTCTGATGATCCAAAAATGATATCATCTACGTACGCTTGTACCAAGATGAAGTGTTCTCCCTTTCTTTTAACGAACAGCGTACTATCTATCCTACCCCTTTCAAACCCGTTCTCTAGTAAATGGTTGGATAAAGTCTCGTACCACGCCCTTGGTGCTTGATGCAATCCATATAGAGCCGTATCTAAGCGATATACTCTATCAGGATATTTTGGATCTGTAAATCCGGGAGGCTGTTCTACATACACCAGCTCCTTCACATTCCAATAGAGGAAAGCACTCTTAACATCTAGTTGATATACCTTAAAGCCCTTGAAGGAAGCAAAAGCCAGAAACAACCTAATAGCTTCCAGCCTTGCTACTGGCGCAAACACTTCATTGTAATCGATTCCCTCCTCTTGGTTGAAACCCTTAACAACTAACCTAGCCTTGTTGCGAGTGACTATACCCCGATCGTCTCTTTTGCACTTAAAAACCCATTTGGTTCCTATGGCAATTTCCCCTCGAGGTAATGGAACTAACTCCCACACTTCTAGTTTCCTAAACTGAGAGAGTTCTTCCTGCATCGCTTCAACCCAGGAGTTATCCTTTAGTGTCATTTGCACATTCTTAGGCTCTACTTGCGAGATGAAACAAGAATAGAGACAAGTATGATATGCCTCGGAGTCATTTATCATCGACAACAACACAGTGTTGTTATATAAACTACTCCTAGTCCTCACACCCTCGTTAGGATTTTCTATGATGCTTTCTATAGGATGGTTCTTGTTAATCCTAGAGGTCTCCATCTCGTCTACTCTTAGATTATCTCCTAAGTTAGATCCTATTTCACCTAATGGGGGAACATCCTCAGATTCCACATTTTCCTCATCGTGGACATTTTCCTCAGAGGTGGAATTTGGTGCCTGAGTCTGATTCTCAGTTGAAGGTGCCTCATCAGTATCTTCTGGAGATCCATCTTTAGTCGAAGTAGGCTCGGATGTGGATTGAAATGTAGTCCTCGGAAAGGTATGACCTTCGTCATTCAGATGCAACGTCGCCATGTCCTTTTCGATTGTACCTGCATTTTCATCCAAATGAATGTTAAATGACTCAAATAATTTATCATAGTCAAATATCCATTCCGGACATGTTTGGGGTTCATGTGTATAACTTGTGACTTCAATGTTATACACAATCTCTACTGTACCATTTGTTTTGTTAAAAACCCGTTTGTTTGGTGAGTTCGGCACATAACCTTAGAAATATCCTTCGTCAGCCTTTTCACCAAACTTAGGTTGATGTTTTGTTCGCAGTAAAGTACATGGTACCCCAAACGGTTCGAAGCCAGTTAAATTAGGTGGCCGTTTATTCAAAATTTCATAATAGGTTTTGTTCAAAGATTTGACAGTTAGGACCCGATTTAAAATATGACATGCGGTATTCACTGCCTCCCCCCAAAACATGGTAGGAAGCTTTGAATCCGAAAGCATCGTCCTAGCTGCCTCAATCAATGTCCTGTTTTTACGTTCGGCCACCCCATTTTGTTGAGGCTCATATGGTGCACTAAATTGATGCACTATGCCCTTTGAGAGGCAATATACACCAATTACAGTGTTTTTGAACTCAGTTCCATTATCACTACGAAGCCTTTTAACCCGTGTTCCATAGGAATTCTCCACTTGGTCTAAGAACCCGATGAGCTTGGAAGCCGTCTCGTCCTTTGTACCTAGAAAGAAAACCCAAGAAAATCGTGAGTAATCGTCAGTGATAACCAAACAATACCAACTACCTCCTATACTCCTTTTGTTGATTGGTCCGAAGAGATCCATATGCAACAAATCGAATGTAGAGGTTATGGAATTTTGAGTCTTGGACTTGTGTGCCTTCTTATGTTGTTTGCCCTTCTTGCATGGTAGACACTTGTCCTCGAACTGAAAACTCTTCATTGGCACACCTTGCACCAACCCATTTTTTGTTATATAGTTCACTTTTCTTAGGTGCAAGTGTGCCATGCGTCTGTGCCACAACACTGATTCCGTCTCCGAAGCTTTGGATAATTAACAGATTGGCCCCATCGAAGTCTCCGACTTGTTCATATCAAGCATGTACAAGTCATTCTTCCTTGGTGCCCGCATCAATATCCACTATTCAGGAATCTTGAACCCCGGTTTTAGCACTAACGCCTCAGTGTCAGTGAACAACACTGAATTCTTCTTGTCAAAGATTTGAGATACACTAATGAGATTGTGAACCAGTTTATCAACGTGATAAACTTGATCCAACTTGATCGTCCTATTAGTGACCACTCCGGTACCCGTGATGTTTCCTCCCTTGTTTCCCGCGAATGATACAAATCCCCGATTCCCACCCTTGAAGTCTGTAAGGAGACTTCTTTCCCCTGTCATGTGCCTGGAGCATCCACTGTGGACGAACCACTTGTTGTTTGGACCTGTGGTAATCTCCTGCACATGAAAGAAAATAGGTTAGTTATCACGGGGAACCCAACCCATAACTGACTTGGTTATACCATTCTCGTCCACATACTTAAACTCTTTCAAATACCCATCTCGCCTTTCAGGTGACTTGGGTCATTGAACAGGAGTTTGTTGTGGTGCCGAGTGATGTAAATTCACTCTCTGCCTTTGAGTAGGCATTTGTTGTGAAGCTCTTGAATAATTCCGATTATATTGCATTTCAGATTGTGATCCCTGAGCTCTTACCGGTGTATGATGCCTAATAGGAGTGTGTGACCTAACCGGAGTGTAGGTGTTGTGCTCCTATATTGTTGTTGAGGTCCAGACCTAGACTGATTTACGACTCTATTCGGTGAATTAGTCCTAACCACTTCCTTTGGTCCAACCTTTACCGGTGTTTGTTTCACAACTTGTTTTGGTGCGGCCTGCACAGTTTTCTCGGTACTCTGAGAACTACTAGTGCTCGCCACACTTAATAAGGGCTTAACTGGTGTTGGCTTCCCTGTCTTAGGTGTAACTTCAGTTTTCCTAAGCGGACAGTTAGGAGCAACATGCCCCTTTTCATGACATCTAAAGCAGGACATTTTGTCAATGGACTTCTTGTGTGTGCCCTTAGTTTTAGGTGTCTCATTTGAGTCCTGGTCTTTTTGAACATTTATTGTGACTGGTTCATCGTCCTGATCATTAAAATCATTTTTATGTTTTTCAGCAGGTGCTTCACTCGAGGAAGACACAAATTTGACTTTCTTAACCTTGACGGTTGTATCAGTCACCTTAGGTGTATTTTCTTTTACAGGCTCAGATATAGGTGCAGGTATGTCCTCTAAGTCTACTGATTTGTCAGTTTTCTCCTGAGGTTGAGGCACGTAGTTTGCATTTAAAGGTGGAGGAATCTCATGAAATCCTAGACCTACAGGCTTTTTAGATTGACGTTGAGCATCTAAAACTTTCCCTAGGTTCAGACTTGAATTCCTAAACTTTTCTAGCTTACTATTAGCCTCTGCTACCTTCACCTTAGTTTCAGCTAGCTCTACTTCTTTGGTCTTTAGATCTTTGGTCAAAGCCTCTACATGCTCATACATCAGTTCTAATCTAACGCACTGCTCACTCAGTTTGTCTTTTAGAACTATGACATCTTGTGCATCAGCTTTAAGTTTGTCCTTAAGATCTTGCTTGATGTCATTTAGGCCAGCATTATCCGATTTTAAAGACTCATTTTGAGCAGATATGTTCTTATGTGATTCGAATACAAGATTTAATATGTCGTTAGAAGTAACACATAACACACATAATTCATGAAAAAGAGAGTAGTTCAGACTAACCTTTGTGTTATCGGATTCCACGTTGGCCATTTGAGCGGCAAACTCCAGAAGCGTCTGATCATTCGTCTTCTCCACCCACATCGGACTGCTGTCCCTTGTGGTCTGCTCTTCCCCTTCACATCCATTCTCCGTGACGTCAGCCATGAAGGCTCTAGCATTAGATTCCGGATGTGAGCTCCAGTCGTATGTACCATCCAGTATTCTGTCTGATGTGATGTTCGATAATAGACCAGCTAGATTAGCTTGACCAGAAGATGAACTCGGAAGGTATCTCTATTGAGACCGATTCTGAAACTGTCCGTGATGTTGATTCTGTCCTTGGTAAGTATCTACCTTCGGTCTCTGACATTCTCTGGCGAAGTGTCCCAGACCTTGACAATTGTAGCATTTGACTTTGGACTTATCAAAGCCAATCCCCTTATTATTCATAGTCAAATTCCTCCCAGTCCGTTTGATGAATCGTTTAACCCGTTGGGTTACCATGGCCAGTTGCCATTTAAGATCCATCTCCTCAAGATCGTCAGGGTCTACCTGATCATAGTCTTCATCCCAGAGAGCAGGATCGTTTATCTTCCCCTGAACGTAGTTTCCATACGCGGCCACAAATGACGCAAGCAAGTTCAAATGTTCTTCGGCTGATTTAGCGCTCTGGGCATCTTCGAGTAGCCCTGAGATGTTGATGCCTGTGCTGCTTGAGGTTGCTGTTCTTCCGATCTGCCCAACCCTAAGAACGCTCTATTCAGTGTGTCATCAGTCTCCGCTGGTGACGACGTTTCTCCGGTGAAAAACGCTGTAGCAGTCTTCAGATCAGCTACGGCTGAAGGTTTCGTTGATTTTCCAAAATACATGGTTGGATTTTGGACTTATTCGTAATCCGTTTCGGCCTTCAGTAGCTCGAAATGATATGCCCGCAACGTTCCCACTATATCCTCCAACGATTGGGTATAATACTTGTCTTCATTAAGCTTAATCATAGCAACATACATCGCCCATTTGGCTAGTAAGGCATCAAGAAGCTTATTGTTCTTTTTGGTGTCATTATACTCAATCCCATGACTTTCAAGCTCCGTCAACAAAAGATAGAAGCGGGTAATGGTATCGTCCAGCTGTTCATCCTTAAACGCCTTGAAAATAGCAAACTATTGTTTCAATAACTCAATGCGCTTCCTGCGAACCCTCGGATTACCCTCACACCTCTTTTCCAGTGACTCCCAAAGTTCCTTAGATGTCTTTTGAGTCTGGAATGTGTGTAGTATATCCTGAGGCAAAGCCATTCGAATAATCGAGAAAGCTCTGTTCTCGGCTTCATACAGTTTCTTATCATCTTCTTTCATCATCTGATATGATAAGACTCTCTGACGGCCTTCAACTTCAGAAATAGGTGGAATGTATCCTTCGTCAATACATACCCACATGCGCATGTCATTGAAACGCACAAAATCGACAAACTGATCTTTCTACCAATAATAATCTTCGAGTTTCATCAGCTTAGGCGGAGTATTAGCCTTTCCGACCTCCTGATCCATTTCCAGAAACTTTTGCAGATTCGACATCGTTTCAAAAGTAATTGAATTGAACTTAATAAATTTAATTCGAAACTAATTTAGGTTAATTCTTTCGACTTTAGATAAATTCGAATGTAATTAAGTTTAAATTTATTTGGGATTAAATTCAATTAAGTTTTGAAATTCAATTAACTTCGAACATGATGACAGATTCGAAATTCTCCAAACTCGAAGGCAAGACAAACTCGAACACTCAATAGAATCGAAGCTCCTTGTTCGAGTATAGACTAAACTCGAAGCAGACTCGAATGACAGCAAACTCGAGACCCTAATCGACTTTAGCACAAACTCAAATTAGATTCGAAACACTCTGTATCAAACTCGAAAGGAGCGGATTTGGTTAGACTCGACACTAAGTAAAACCCTAATTACGCCTAACAGATTCGAGCGCCGCAAACTCGAAAAACGGCTAATACTTCGATTTCTTTACGTTTTGCAGATTAAATCAATATTTTTACAACGAAAAATATTGATTTCGATCAAAAACGTGAAAAACACGAAGTACTTCCCGGATGACAATTTGCTAAGCTCGAAAAACACACAAAAAACACGAACTTGAGAGAAAAACCGTCCAACACGTCAAGAAACCTAGGATGTATCTAGATGAACACGAAGAACACTAAGAACACCCCGTAGGCTCTGATACCACTTCTAAGGTCTACCTAACACAGACCTATCTAGACGCAGAACCGTCAATGAGTGCGGAATCCTCGTTAACGGGTAGACGGTAACAACTCTCACTAGGAACACGGAGACTATCAATAAGCTGCTCGAACTACGACGGACGCACCTACGAATTGATTCTCTCCGAAACCACACTAACACTGATGATAAACTCGAAATCACCTTTTGCTTAATCTCTCTCGAATTCTGCAAAAAGTCTTATAATTATTCGAGTCTACCCCTAATTATAGAGGCTAATTCGAGTCTGCCATGGGCCAAACTCGAATCAGGCCCAAGGCCCATTCGAGTTTGTCCCCACTGACACTCTCGAATCTGCCTAAGTGAGTACATTCGAATCTGCCTAATTGACTCATTCGAATCTGACCAAGATTCGAATCCTAGTCCTTAGAGATTTCGAATTTACTTTTTCACATAATTAACTTAGTATAATTAACTTAGTATTGAAACTTATGTTTTTATCTTATGCTTGAATTTATCTTTGAACTTTATGTTTGAACTTCTTGTAATACGTTACATCAAGTTCAAACATACAATCAATAACTGTTAAACATATATATCCAACACTCGTTAAACTCAATACTTTGAATATTACTTAAACCAAAATGTTAGATCACTTAGACTGCTATCGTCACACAGGGTGTACCAACAAATTATTCCACTTATGACAAAGAGATGTATGCCTTGGTTCGTGCACTAAAAACTTGGCAACAGTATTTGTGGGCCGAAGAGTTTGTAATTCATTCCAATCATGAGTCCTTCAAGTTTCTAAAGGGGCAACAAAAGTTGAATAAGAGACATGCTAGGTAGATAGGGTTTCTTGAGACATTTCCTTATGTCATCCGATTCAAGAAAGGTAAGGAAAATATTGTAGCTGATGCACTTTCACAAAGGTACTCTCTACTATTTTCTCTTGACTCTAATTTTGTCAAGCAAATCCATGAGAAGGCAAAACTCCTTTGCTTTTGAATGAGCATTTGAATTTTAGATAGCAGGAAGCAGATAGAATTTGTCAAGCAAATCCATGAGAAGGCTAAACGCGACATTGAAGAACGCACCGAGAAGTATGAACAACAAGCAAACACGGGAAAAAGAAAGGTCACTTCTGAACTAGGAGATTGGGTGTGGCTTCATATGAGGAAGGAACGATTTCCAACAAGAGGAAGTCGAAGTTGATGCCTAAAGGAGATGGACCAATTCAAGTGTTTGAGAAAATCAATGACAATGCTTACAAACTTAATCTTCCTGGTGAGTATAATGTTCATGATGTCTTTAATATAGCTGATTTAAGTCCTTTTGATGCAGGTGACGGTTTGAGGACAAATCACTCTCAAGATGGGGGACGGATGAGAACCCATACAATGGTGATGAGAAGCCATCCAATGGTCAAAATGATGAAGATCCATTAAGGTGGAAGATTGGGCTTATTAAATCCAAGGTCTAAACCATTTCACAAGGTCTAAACCCAAGATGTTCCAAGATGCTACCAATGGACTGATTAAATCTTGCCGAAATAATGCTTTTGTGTCTTTGCAAAATAAGCAAGCAAGCTTCCTATTTTTGCTACAAGTTGAAGCCCAAGGTTAGCCCATGTTTTCTTGGCCCAAGTTATGGTTATTTACCTAAACATTGCCCATGAATAAAGATTATTTGCCAGCCCCAAACTTAGCCCATGTTTTGTCCATAACTCACTCATTTCAAGCCCGATTTGAGTCAAATAAAAGCCCAATGAAAGCTAAGGCTTTTCCATATCTTTTCAAGAAGAATAAAGCCTAGTAAAGGAACATTTGCCACGTCCAAAAAAAACTGTGGTAGACTAGCTAAAACGGAATCGGGGGAATGATAATAATGATTGGATATTTGGATTTACTATTAAAATCCTAGGATCTAATGAAGTTAGTCTGAATCCAGAAGGTTGTTTGAATGTCTGGCTATAATTGAAGAGGTTTGTGATATCGGACGTGTATCATTGATGGCCACTAGTCTAATTGCCATGCCTATGAAGGGGACTTAGCCATGATTTTTAACATGAACGAAGGACAAATAGACCAAGTGGATGTTCAATTAACCAATCAGATGTTGGATTTGATTAATCTTGGGCACCAGGATACCTTTGAGAACTCATTCAATAGTGACACCTCGTCACCGAAGAGAATGTGCTAGAATGGCTTAGACGGAATCATGGGGATGCCAACAGTTATTGGAAAACCGAATTGACAATTGAAATCTTAGAACTTGATGGAGCTAGTCTGAATACAGGAAGGTTAATTAAATGTCTTGCTACTGTTGAAAAGGTTTTCAATTCAAATAGGTGTGTGATAACGAACGTGTATGATTGATAGCCACCAGTGTACATGGCAGCATGGTGTCACACAAATGAAGGGGTTAGAGCCACGATTTAGAACAAGAATGGCGGAAAAGATAGTTCAAGTGGTCGTTCAATTAACCATTCGGATGGTGGATTTGAGTAATCGTGGACACAATGATGACTTTGGGAACTCATTCAATGGTGACGGTTCTTAATGTGATCTCACCTGATGAATATGAGATTGATCACGAGTTGCCCGATCGTGTTATTGGATGTTAGTATGATATATGGATAGAACCACGACCCGTTGCCTATAAACGAGGCAAGAACCTTGGTATAGATAGTGAAACCGCGACCCGTTTCCTAGAAAGAGGCAAGAACCTTGGTATAAGAAAACACCACACCTCACCAAGTTTATTGATAAGTTTTGAACGCCACAAGCTAGAACAATTGATAAGTTCTAAAAGTTCGTAAGGAACAAGAAGAGTTAAAAACTCACAATATTACTCAAATGAAGGATGATTACAAATGAGAACTTTGGCCACTATTTATAGACGAAAATATATGGAAAACCAACCATCTAGATAAGTAACAAAAACTATCACGATAAGCGATCAAATAAGCAAAACTACTTATCAAAAGGGCCTTCTTGACATTTCACTACTTGAATCTTCTAGAATGTGTCTTGGTTCATTGTATCTTGCAAAACCCTTAGTATCCCCCAAGTAAATGGCCATGAACTTCAAATTGCCTTGAATTGAAGAGAAGGCTTTCAAATTGCCTTGTAATTAATCTTAAGAAGAAATCTGCAGAATTCCCTCCTGTGAATGGAGATCTCGCATTCGGTCAGATCAGTTAATGCAGTATGCAGATGCAAATGTACCAACAAACAAGTAAGCAGCAAGCATGCTAAGTAATTACATAGAATGTAAAAGTGAGCATGCAGTCCAAGGCATATCAGATATCCAATTTCAGCAATGTCAAAAGTAAGTTCCTTACATACAATAAAGTAATTAAGGAACATGCAGCAGCAGTTGTCCAGTTTCAGCAGTGTCTATCATACGTTCCTAACATACAATTAAGTATTCAAGGAACAAGCAGCAACAGATATTTCCATACAAGTCAGTAACAATCACCAATAAGTACCAAATCATATGCAAGTAAGTAATGCAATCTGTCACTCACAGCGGTCCTGAGCAATGCAATTACAATATAGTGCTTAAGCAAGTTAAGCTGTCCGGATTACTCTGTCAGACTGGTCAGTTCCTGCAGATCAGTTCCAATTCTAGCATATCATTAAAAATTTCATACACATGATCTATATAATCCTAATTGTATTAATTAGGTTAATTATCATGTTTCGTTGCCGAGTCTGCGGTAGTTCCTAATGTCCCAGAGTGAGCCTATCCTTATAATTTGTCCAATAAGTCCATAAGAACTCCTTTAGGTCAGTACCAATGTATGACTTGATTTATTTAGCAGATTCCTATGGTTCCCTAGGTTTTTACCTAGGTATGGCTTTATTTCAAGACCAAACATAGGGCAAGCAAGGCAAAAACACATCACACATAAGCACAACAGGTCATAAGCTAGTCAAATAGGTCATTTTAGAATACAAGTGTGTTTCCAAGTAATGGCCACCTGTTCCTAAGTGTTTAGCCTTGTTAGCCTAGTCACGGCCTCGGTTCTAGGCCTCAACTAGAGCAATTATGGCCATTTCAGATTCTAGCAAGGCATAGCAGGTCAAATTCAGGTAAAAGGCATATTTTAGTCCCACAAGTCAGTAGCTAAAGTCTCAGGTCAAGTAGGTTAAGATTTTAGGGCGATGGCCTAAACCTTTGGCCAATTTTCTAGGCCGAATAGGCCATTCTAGGCCACCTCTTAACCAAGGCAGGATACATAGGGACAACCAAGGCCAAACATGAGCCATTTGGTGTCCTTAGTGGACATATAAAGTTTCACGTCATAACAAGGTCGTTAAGTCATGGTTGTCCTTTTATAGGCTAATCAAGCCCAATTTCGGTCCGTTCAAGGTCATTTTCAATTGCAACAAGATCATGCAAGTCATTTCAGTTTCTAAGGGTTCACAACAATAAAACAAGTGTTTTCCTGTTTAAATTTAAGTCCCAAAGTCAATGGATCAAGTGGTGCATGTTTAGGCCATTAAAGAGCATCAATCAGGTCCATTAGGCCCAATAGTTGGAACAACATGTCTCACGAACTTGTTCATGCCTCGTTTCTATTCCTTCTGTCCAAGTTTTTTTAAGGTTCAAAATCAAGTCCAATGGCATAACAAAACATGTACACAAGTCCCGTTTACCTATCCAACCATTTATCAATCAGATTAACAACAATTAAGTGCAAAAATTCAGATTTAAAAGCTCTAAAAGGCTGTCCAAAACCGAGAGTATTAAGGACCATTTCTAAACTTTTAAAAACTTATAATTGCACTAATTTGGTCCCAAAACATATCCATTTCACACAATACATAGCCAAGCAAATTTTTGGTCAATTGTAAGCCACATAGCAACTAACAATCAGGTTTTTAACCCTTTTTAAGTCTCGAACAGTAGCTTAGCCGAGGGCTGCTGCTGTCTTCGATCTTCCGGTCCAATTTTCAGCCTTTAAGCATTCGTTTCCGGGTCAAAACTCACAAGAACATTAAAGGACATTTGAAGATCAGATTAGGTCCATTTCTAATCCATTTCAGTCCATTTAAACAACCGAACATCCCCCTTTTTCTTTTTGTTTTTCGTTCGACAGCACAGCAGCCATAAAGCTGCGTTTTTGGGCTTTAAACCAAGAAAAAAAAAGAGGAAAAACATCAAACTAACCTTGGTCCAGGTATTAGAACACTTGGTGGTTATTTGAAAATGATTTCCAAGCAAGAATCGAGTCCTAAACTCGTGCAAAAACAGCCTCAAATGTTTCAGAATTCGCATTTCTTAATTCCTTGTCTTCATCATGTCATAGTCAGTCGACTCATCTTACACATCTTTCTTCATCTTGTTCATATCATGGAGAAGAATCTTCGAGAGGTACATTATACGCAAATCATTCAATTGTTCACTCTGTCGGACGCCTTCCGTAAACAGATCCGTGTGTCATTCCTGAATGGATGAACCTTTGTAAGTCTCCAAATGGCGCATCATAAAAACCAGGGAGTCCATGTCATTCGAACTTTTCATCCAAGGTGGCTGAACTAATGACGCTTTGATGTTTTTAAATATTTTAGCTTTCGGATGCTCTCAATCATCGAGATATCGTGCAAACATCGATTGCTGAAAATTTATTGGAAATGTGACTCGTGGTTAGTACACACAAAAACAAAATACACACTAATAAATAAAGTAAACAATTATAGAAAGGTACATTAGAATTACCAGTAAGTGTGGGATACCGCGATAATGTACCGAAACAGGTGAAGACGACCTATTATGGTCAAGTATCTGATACAACCTTCCTTTCAAATTAAAGCAGCAAATGAAAGCGAGACCGTTGGTTATGATAGGAAAGAAGACCTGTCATACGGATCAACGAAATACTAACGTTAATATCCTTTTAACAAATTGCAATACATAAAGTTATAAAAATAAGTAAAGAATTTCTACCATGTCCACTATTTTCACATCCCATATATCAATGTGACGTTTCAGACAATCCTGCATAGTCCCTGTGAATTCTTGGTATGCTTGCTCCATTGTTATAGTGCCTTTCAATAGACCATCATGCTATTTGTTCAAAAAATACAACAAAGCTAGACTCTAAAAATCAGAGATGTGCAGAAATATTGAATTTAAAATGTTGCCACTTACAATGATGCTAGTATCAAGAAATAGACGGAAAGGTGAACTAGTGCTCCGATATTCTTCATCCTTGTTCAAGACAACCGTCCAAACATCAACAACAGATGGATGAATACTACATCCAAGCATCATACTCTCAAATGTTACCCTTTGGAACTTGTTAATTCCGCCATCGTCAAACAAAAAATGTCTATATAATATCATAAAGTATATAAAATCATGTAATGTAATTGATGTATATGATTCAAACATGTATATTATGTAGTGTTTGTATATCGTTAGTGATTTCTTACGATGGTTTCTTCCTCAGTGCAAAAATAGTATCTGCTATCTTCTGATCAGCTATTGAAGGCCCGTTTGATATATTCACATCACGAGCAATGTACGGAGACTTTAATGCAGGCGGAACAGATTTTGCCCTTTGCGCACGTGTAGCAATCTTTTTCCTTGCACCGGGTGGTGTAACGAAATCATTCGTCTGTTGATTCGGCAGTAGAAATCTAACTTCCTTTCCTTTCTTCTACGCTCCAATAACTATTAAAATTAAAATATCAATTATATATGTTGTTACCGTATGAAAAACAAAAATATATGAAAAACAAACATAGATGTATACAAACTTAACTTACCAGAATATGGTATCGGGGACTTAGAGGAACATCTTCCAAATCTTTGTACTTCTTTCCCTTTCGCATTCGCTGAATTGATGAATTAAACATCATGTTTGAACTTTTGGAACGACATTTGGAATAATGATTTTGTTATGTAAAACTTGTACCTGAAGTAAACAATCTTTAAATTATATGTTATGTTATTTTTTAAATTACTCTACGTGTACATGTACAAACAACAGTGTCTAATTTCATTGTATATCTAATATATCAGTTTGGAACATAGAATGTACTTATGCAATACCTTCGGAATGAACAACCATCTCCTGGGAAAGACCAAGTGAAACGTAGGCATGTCACCATCAGGTCTTTTCAAAGACGTCAATCCGCCACAACTGACTTTATGCTGACTCCTTTTCTACTCTGATACAAGCACTGTTCACCTCTTCACGTATACCAGGTCTTGCAACCCAATGAGTTAATGTTTCTTGTTCTGGTGTAGCATCTTGATTAGGAACTCCCCGACAGTCATTACATCTGGTGTATCTTGAGTGACATTCAATGGGGTTGGAACTGAACGAGGATTGGCTTCATTATTCTTATTTTCAGTCTCAGTGCTACATCTTGCAAAAAAACTGCTTATAAAGCTTTTCCTTTGAATGATGTCTTCATTATCTGGAAACGCCTTAATGACCTCTTCAATAAGCTGGTCACCTAAGGCTCTTGCACCGGTTAACGTAACAATGCATTCGTCCATAAGGTCAATAAAGTACTAAATTGAAAGATAACATGGTTTTTATTCAAAAATAATAAACACTAACATAATCTAAGACATTCTTTTTGTAGTTGGGCAATCAAAATTACCTCTACATTCCTTCCACTATCTTCAGGCGTTCCCTAATGTGGTTCACCTCCATCAGTTGAATTACTAACATTTTTATTAACGTTGGATTCACATCCACCTTCTAAAACAAACACGATTTTGGAAAATAATGTTAAGCATGTATACAGAACGCATACTTGAAGGCTTTTTTGGTTTAAAATATATATGGTTTGCCGTACAACCAAAACCCCCGTTGGCGATCTCACAATCACGAATATTCTTGGTATCCCAGCATTTAAACACTCCACTTGATTTATCCGCTGGAAGCGTCTCACACCGTGTAAAATGCAGATAAAAAAGCTGAAATCATTAAATGTATGTTACATGATATACTAGTTAATTGTAAACCAATAAAGGATAATCATTTTCATACCGTTAAAATAAGCATCGGCCCTGCATAACTACAAACTTCAGCATCCCCTGGCCCACTCCCTTTTTGATGCCTTCAACGACTCAATGAAATAAGAGCACCAGTCCATGTGATGTATAGCACGTGTGTCTTTTAGGTTTGGCAGAATAAGCTGGTTTACACCACCATTCTTTATACAACCAGCAAACACCGATGTCATCAGTACCAAAAAATTTAACTTGAAATTTCGTCCAAAACTTGTATTGCCTTTAATAATTGCTTACACATCCTTCGAGTTGAATTTTCCTGATGTTCGACCAAATTGACTTCTCCATTCTACGGTAACAGAATCATTTTTGTTACTGATTTTTGGTGTAACAATCGGAATACTACCCATTGGGAATCCCATCAGATGGCTAAGGCACTCATGTGGGATAGGTATCTTACCATTCACAGTTTGAATGACACATTCCTTCTCATCAAACTGATCGAGAACCCAATATGCCAACCTACCAGGTATCTCTTTGATGTTTAGTGAAAGGATACTCTCGAAACCCATCATTTTGACAACTTTTTGTTGGGCTGGTTCCAATACTTTATTAGCCGCAGTCAGAGATACAGGAGAACTCCTGATAGCAACTAATCTATACAACGTATTTGGTTTTTCAATTGTAACATCAGTCTTCAGACTTCGTTGCCTCTTCACCTCATTAACATTAGGACTTATACTTTTATCTTTCTTCCCGTTTGTCTGTTTAGTGTTCGTTTTCCTCTCGCAGACGAATTGAATTTCAGATTTAACTATTGGTCGTACTGTTACATATGACAACATATTTTTTAATAGCTTAAGCAATAACAGTCTAAACTTATAGTAATACTTTATATGCAAAATTAATTAATACCTGCATTATATTCAGTGGTGAGATCTTTGGGAACGACATTTAGCACATCTACACGCCCTTTTACTCATGAATGTATTCGTTCTTCTATCATCCCGGTTCAACAAATTAATAATCAATTTATTGATAATATAGATGAAAATGTATACCAATACATGGTTCATGCAATTTGAATAAAGGTAAATTCTTTCCCGCATGATCTAGTGGTTTGCTGTATTATAAATCAATAATTGACAAAAGAAAAATTCATGATATATAAACATGCACGATGAACAAATGCATTACAAATAACAAACAACTTTTGTAGTATATAAACATGCATGTTGAAAAATTTATTATATATTTACCTGGTGTTTCCATAACCACAGTATCGCTGAATTCAGCCTCTTCGTCGTCTTCTGATAGCGTAATTGCCTACTCAAATGTATAGTGAAACCGAAACTTGTTGGCTGGTCTTGTTTAAACCATCTGTGAGAAGTGCCATATTTACAACATCATTTAATAGTGAATGATGAACGTTATTGATGGAACTCCAATAATCAACAAAATAAAGATAAGCGGAGACGAATTAAAGATTGACAATGAAGTTTTGACAAAAGAGCCACTTGAAGAAATGCATGGACCAATGACACGTTCGAGAAAAAAGAAGATGCAAGAATGTCTCAATCAAATAATTGCCTCGGCCCATGCCAAAGAATTATTTAAGACCCAAGGCTACAAAAAACCAAGTTAATAAACCATCTTAGTGTTGTTGGGCTTGCTTTATAAAGTGTGGATTTTATGTCTTCATGACCCATTTTGATAAAATGTCTAGCTTTTTATGGAATCTTCTAAATTAAGCTAGTAAAAAGATTTAGGGTTTTTTTAATTAATTTAGGATGAATGAAAAGTCTTTATGTAATAAGTATGGGTAGTTTCATAGGTCATCGGAAAGTATGAAGATGAGGTTTGCAATGGCTTAATGACCATGGAGAAATAAAGGTAAATAAACAAGTGTTGTTGAAATTTTTCATCGGAAAGTATGAAGATGAGGTTTTGTGTGATGTAGTACCAATGACGGCGGGCAACATTATTCTTGGACGTCCATGGGAGTATGACCGTAAAACAACTCATGATGGAAGTTCAAATAAGTATCATTTTGTTTTGAAAACTAGAAGTTTCACTCTTGTACCAATGAGTCCACAACAAGTGTTGAAAGAACAAATAAAAATGAGAGAAAAAAGGCAAAAAGATGAGAGTTTGAAAAAGCCAAAACAATGTGAGGGTAATAAAATCAAAATAGAAAGAAAGAATAAAGTTTCGAGCGTGAAAAATAAAAGTGAAAAGCCAAAAGCAATTGAGACAAAAGGTGCTTTGTTTGCAAGCATGAGAGATGTAGATAGGGCTTTATCTTCTCACAAACGTTTTTTTGTACTTCTGTATCAAGATGTTTGTTTATCTACTAACGATTTGTCTCACACTTCCCCCTTGGAAATTGTTCCTGTTTTAAATGATTTTACCGATGTGTTCCTAGAAGATGTACCCGATGGATTGCCACCAATTCGTGGCATAGAACATCAAATTGATTTGATGCCCGGTGCAACAATTCTGAATAGACTGGCATATAGAGCAAATCCGGAAGAAACAAAGGAGCTTCAGAAACAAGTTGGTGAGTTGCTGGGAAAAGGTATCATTCGTGAATCCCTTAGCCCTTGTGTCGTGCCAGTCATCTTAGTTCCAAAAAAAAGATGGCACTTGGCGTATGTGCATTGATTGTAGGGCTGTGAACAAAATAACTATCAAGTATCGTCACCCCATTCCAAGATTAGATGACATGCTTGATGAATTACATGGTGCTAAGATTTTTTCAAAACTCGATCTTAAATCTGGAAATCACCAAATAAGAATCAAGGAAGGTGATGAATGGAAAACTTCTTTCAAAAAAAAGTTTGGTCTATATGAATGATTAGTTATGCCTTTCAGTTTAACTAATGCACCAAGCACTTTTATAATGCTTATGAATCATGTTTTGAGAGACTTCATTGGAAAGTTTGTTGTCATGTATTTCGATGACATTTTGATTTATAGTCGAAGCATGCATGTTCATGTCGAGCATCTTAAACTTGTTCTTGCTACCTTACGTGCGCAAAAGTTGTTTGCAAATTTAAAAAAAGTGTACATTTTGTGTCAAAGAAGTTGTAATTCTTGGATACGTTGTTGGTGAAAATGGTTTGCGTGTTGATGAGTCAAAGTTGAAGGCTATTCTTGATTGGCCTATTCCAAACAATGTTTCATTCAGAGGTAAGATCTTTTCATGGACTTGCTAGTTTTCATCAAAGGTTTGTCAAAGATTTTTCATCACAAGCTTCTCCTCTAAATGATTTGGTGAAAAAGAACGTTAAGTTTGAGTGAGGAGAGAAGAAACAAAAGGCTTTCGAGTAATTGAAACATGATCAAACCAATTCCCCTTTTTCAGCATTACCTGATTTTTTAACACTTTTGAGATTGAATGTGACGCTTCGGAAGTTGGAATAGGTGCTGTTTAGGTCGTCCCATTGAGTACTTCAGTGAAAAGCTTAATGGTGCAACGCTAAATTATCTGACTTATGACAAGAAACTGTATGCTGTTGTGAGGGCTTTGAAGACATGGCAACATTATCTCATCATGTCTAAGGAGTTTGTGATTCACACTGATCATGAATCCCTTAAGTACTTGAAGTGACAAAGAAGTCTTCACAAAAGGCATGCAAAATGGATTGCATTCATTGAAACATTTCCATATGTTGTGCGTTATAAGAAAGGTAAAGAGAATATTGTGGCTGATGCATTATCGCGAAGGCACAGATTCGAGGGCGAATCCTTCCAAAGCGGAAGGGAATGATGGAACTCCAATAATCAACAAAATAAAGATAAGCGGAGACGAAATAAAGATATGGGTAGTTTCAAAGGTCATCTTTTCCCTATAAATAGGTGATCTTTCAAGGTTGTAATCAACACATGTTCAAATCAAATCATATTGTGAGGTTTTTCCTTTCACTTGTAGTTCTCGTGATTAAACTCATTTGGGTCTTGCAAGACTAATTGTGCTTGCAATTCTCACTTGGCTACAACTAAGTATTCTTCCGCTTAGTTGTTGTGTTTCGTATAACTTCGATTACTTGCTTCCGTTGAAATTCAAAGGTGTTGGATTCATATATCCAATATTGTTGAATTCATAATAGTAAGGGGTTGGGTTCTTGAAAGAAAGATCATCAAGAACGATCCGATAAAATTGTGAACTCTTCTACGAAGAATTCATATCAGTTATACATATTGACAAATGAACATATTGAACACAAACGCCGAACAAAGTGAACTGCCAATAAATTTAGTGAACATATTCAGTAACCATTTACAAATAATTATATGAAACAAGTGCACTGCCATAAGGGAGTTGTTGAACATGTTCAATAACCATAGAACATATTCAAATCACATGTTCAAAATCACACACTGAATATGTGCACTGCCAATGAACGTGTTAAACATTATTTACATGGAACATATTCAAAATCAAACACTGAACAAGTACATTTGCGAAAACACAAATAATGAACATATTCAATAAGTTCTCTATTCCTATTTATTAGCTAAATTTGTCGGGTGTCATGTTAGCAAGGTGCTAGATCCATTTTGCTATCCCGTCTAAATCATATAGCCTTTGTTTTACCCTTTTAGGATAGAATGACAGTAATATGTGATATATTACCATATTTTATTTTATTTTATTTTTGTGATTAATTGAATGAGATAACAACTAAAAGAGTTGCTCTGTATTGAGATAACAACTAAATGAGATAACTACTTTTTTTCATACGTTATATGACTAAAAGAGTTGCTCTGTTACAGAGGTGATCTCTAATGGTTTTTTTTATCTTGATTCACCATTGTATCAGTAGTATCAGATATCTTGTTCCTATCAACTTTGCGGTACATGCTTAAATAATTGAACATGTTATATAAAGAAACTAAACCTCTAGAAAAACCAATGTATCAATTCCTATAAAACCATCAAAACACCGAATACCAAAAGAATAGAATCAACAAGCTTATAGTTCTACATTAATCGGTTTATGGGCTTGTATAAGATACATAAAAAAACAATAAAATCATTAAAATCATTTTAAAAATATGCTTTTCACATGAGAAACTTGTTTCCTAACCGCGGACTGTAAAATGTATATTAGTGATAATGGGATTTCGTCGATTGAACATGTTAAATTGGCAAATACATATTGAAACATGTTAATCAACATAAACCCCGATACCCAAATCATATATAGAACATGTTCATTCGACAATTGCATATTCAAATATGTTAATCAACATAAACCCTAATACGCAAATCAGACCACATTGATAACACCAACTCAAAAACCCATTTGAGCAAGTTCAATATGGGTACAAGTTCATTCGACAATTGCATATTTTGAACCCACTGAACCCATTGAACATGTTCAAACAACAAATTCATATTGAACATGTTAGTCAACATAAACCCTAATACCCAAATCGTATACTGAACACGTTCATTCGACAATTGCATATTGAAAAATGTTAATCAAAATAAACCCTAATACCCAAATCAGACCACATTGATAACACCTCAAAAACCCATTTGAACAAGTTCAATATGGGTACAAGTTCATTAACGAAGTAGCAACCAAAAAAAAAAGTAAATACAATCATTAATTAACAAACCCTAATAGAAATCCGTCATGTAATCGAACAACAGAACATGTTAATTGGTTTCGAACATGTTCACTAACCTCTGATGTGCGGTATTGGTGATCAAGAGGAACTCCAGATGGCTGCTTGTTTCACTGGAATAAAATGTTTCTACGATGAATGATTCTGTGGTCGCTCAAAGGGTAAAAACCCACGATAATTGGAAAGAGGATCATCGACTGGGAAGTAACGGAAGGGACGAGAATCTGGGATGTTATCATCTAATTGATTGAAACATTTCTATACCCAAATTACCCCTGATTATATTTTAACAAATATTAATAAATCAGATTTTTGTTTTTTTTTAATATATGAATTTAATGTAAATGATCGGCTCAAAATAGTTTTCCAGTATTCCAGTCAAAGATGGTTTTCCATGGATCCCGCCCTATATATATATATATATATATATATATATATATATATATATATATATATATATATATATATATATATATATATATATATATATATATATATATATATATATATATATCCAACGCGATGGTTCTTTATAAAAACACATGAGCACACAATAAGTGTCTGCATGGTGTGACAATCCAAACGAAACAAAAACATACATGTGTTTTGTTTTTCGTCCATTTCTCTCACCCGATGAATATGAGATTGATCACGAGTTGCCCGATCATTCTATTGGATGTCATTATGATTTACGGTTAGAACCGCGACCTGTTTCCTATAACGAGGCAAGAACCTTGGTATAGATGGTGAAACCGTGACCTGTTGCCTAGAAACGAGGCAAGAACCTTGGTATAGATAGTGAAACCGCGACCCATTGACTAGAAAGAGGCAAGAATCTTGGTATAAGAAAACACCACAACCAACCCCACCAGGTTGATTGATACGTTTTGAACGCCACAATCTAGAACACTTGATAAGTTCTAAAAGTTCGTAAGGAACAAAAAGAGTTAAAAACTCGCAATATTACTCAAATGAAGGATGATTACAAATGAGAACTTCGGCCACTATTTATAGAAGAAAATATAAGGAAAACCAACCATCTAGATAAGTAACAAAAACTATCACGACAAGCGATCAAATAAGCAAAACTACTTATCAAAAGGGCCTTCTTGACATTTCACTACTTGAATCTTCTAGAATGTGTCTTGGTTCATTATATCTTGCAAAACCCTTAGTATCCTCCAAGTAATTGGCCATGACCTTCAAATTGCCTTGAATTGAAGAGAAGGCTTTCAAATTGCCTTGTAATTAATCTTGAGAAGTACATTGAACATGGACACTCTTTTGGCCAGAACTTTTGACGTGGAAAATGAGGCTTTATTGGGCTTTATTCTTCTTGAAAAGATAGGAGAAAGTCTCAGCTTTCATTGGGCTTTTATTTGACATAAATCGGGCTTGAAATGAGTGAGTTATGGACAAAACATGGGCTAAGTGTGGGGCTAGCCGAAATTCTTTATTCATGGGTTATGTTTGAGTAAATAAACATAACTTGGGCTATGAAAAACAAGGCTAATCATGGGCTTCAACTTGTAGCAAAATTAGGAAGCTTGCTTGGTTATTTTGCGAAGACACGGGAGCAATATTCCGGCAAGATTTAATCAGTCCATTGGTAGCATCTCGGATTATCTTGGATTTAGACCTTGTGATAGGCCCGATCTTCCACCTTAATGGATCTTCATCATCTAATTCATTGGATGGGTTCTCATCACTTCGTGTGTTTGATTGCATGCTTGAAGCCGCTCGATTGTGTCATCACTAGTGGATACCAAATGCTTACTGTTCGTGTATTATTGTCTTCAACTACAAAGGTACAAACGTCATAGCTTTCTCGTTACTTAAGTATACTTGATGATCCGTATACGGAATTCGTAAATCTTAAAAAGCTTCTGTTGTGCGTTAATCCGATTAAAGTTTATGTTTTTATGAAAAATCGATACTAATTCCCAACAGTGGTATCAGAGTCACTTCAAGTAACATAATGATAGTATTATGTATTTATGTCTAACGTTCTTAAAGTTTTGATTTTTAATAATTAATAATGTTTAAAAGATCGAAATCGATAATTAAAATGTTTAAGGTTTTGATTTGGTTTGAAGAAAATCGACCAAAGGGTTTGGATACATACCCCTTGATGATCCCCGACTGACCTCGGAGTTCCACGGAGCTCGAGATTTTGAAACCTTAGTTCATTTTATTTGGTTGATGTTTGATTGTTTAAAGTGTTTAATTAATTAAACTGGAATTAAACGTTTCGGTTTGCAAACCCAAACCTAGAAATTACGGCTATGGGTTTAAACCTGTGACCTCTCGGTCTGGATATGGTGACCGAACCCATGAGGGTTTAATCCCTCGAGTGTTTAATTCACGATTAAACTCAAACGATAAAATTAAATGCCTTAAAATCGAATCAATAAATTAAAAGTGTTTGATTATTAATATTTAAATATTTGTGACTAATATATATGTATATATATTTCAGTTTTATAAAATTAAACTGGGAGACTTCATTATTTTTAGAAAATTCACAAATCGGTTTAAATGTTATTCTGTTTGATAATTGAACGATTAATTGGAATATGGAAATTGAAATAATCAAAGTGAGTTGATTATTGGCTTCAATTAATTTAAGCCATCAAAGAACTAATGATGGTCCTCTAGATTTTATGACGCAGGTCACGAATTTATGACGCAGGTGACGAACATATGTTGCAGGTCACAAACTTAATCGTGGTTTCACGATTTTGTTCATAATTTCGGCCGTCAAGCATGCATTTCCAGGTCAAAAATCATAAGAACGTTACGGGACAGCCTAAGATCAAATTAGGTCTATTTCTAATGTGTTTTCAGTTCATTTAAATGCCCAAACAGCCCCAAACAATTTCAGAATTGGAAATTTTGTTCTAATTGAAAATATGAAGAGATTAGGGATGTTCTTACCTCAAATCCGAACCAAATTCAACATGCAACGGCAGAATCTTGTAGTATTCCTTAAGAGCTTTCCAATGATATGAAGAACTCGAGATTTAGCTAAGTAGATTGGGAGTAATCTTAGAGAGAAGTTTCTAGAGAGAGAGGCTCTCAAATTTTCAAAAATCAGATTTTTGGGGAGGATGCCAAGAATGAGCCATTTCAGCCCTTTTTACCCCCTTATTAAATCTGATTTTCAGCCCCAATTTAGCAAAATACTGATTTACCCTTAATGAAAGCCATATTTACCCTTGTTGGTCCTATTTTGCATTTTAAATACAAGAAATAGCAAAGTGATATTTCTTTTTGCTAGTACTTGTCTTTATAGACTAAATTAATTATTTTAGTCTATCTTTATTATCTTCAAGTCTTTAATCTTTCTATTAGCTAAATTTAATTGTTTAAATTTAATTTAACTAATTTAAGCAAGTTCTCTTAATTAATTATAACTTAATATAATTAATTACATACAAGATATATATTTCACATAATTTCACAATTAAGCAAAATTACTTAAATATCCAAAGTTTGTTGCCATAATTTATAGTTTATAAATTACAGGCTGTTACAAACTTCCCCCGTTGAACTGATTCCGTCCTTGGAATCGTCTAAGACATGAATAACTTTGGATACTTTTGCCTAATTTCGTCCCATCGTTCCCAAGTTTGTGCATATCCCTTGTGGTATCTCCACTGGATTAGGATCATTGGAATTTCTTTGTTGCGCAGTTTCGTAGTCTTTCGATCCACTATGAGTTCAGGCTCTTCTTCGTATCACAGTTATTCGTCAATTTGCACGCCTTTCCAAGGTATCACGGCTTCAGCTTCAATCAAGCACTTTCGAAGATTACTAACGTGAAACACGTCATGTATCCCCGACATTTTGGCAAACAGTCTTAATCTGTAGGCTTGCAGTCCTACACGATCAAGTATTTCAAAGGGACCAACAAACCGAGGGCTTAACTTCTCCCATTTGCCCTTACTACACCTTTCCTTGGCGAGACTTTTAGCATTACTTTATCGCCAACCTCAAACGCAATTGCCTTGCGTCTTCGGTCATGATATTTCTTTTGTTTGTCTTGAGAAGTCTGTATCCGCTGTCGAATCAACTGTAACTGGTCTTGGGCATCTTGCAGAATGGCTGGTCCGGCTATTGGACGTTCACCGGTTTCCCTCCAACAAGTTGGAGTTCGGCATCGACGTCCGTACAAAAACTGATATGGAGGCATGCCAATAGTCGAGTGCTAACTATAGTTATATGCGAATTCCATGAACGGAATGTGATTATCCGAGTATCCACCAAGATCAATCACACAGGCACGTAACATATCTTCCAAAGACAATATAGTTCTCTCACTTTGCCCGTCAGTCTCTCGGTGATAAGCGGTGCTCATCTTAAGTTCAGTACCAAGTTCACTTTGAAAGGCCCTCCAAAAGTGAGAGGTAAACCAGCTGTCACTGTCAGATACGATAGACAAAGGAACACCATGTCTAGTCATGATTTCTTTCACATACACTTCAGCCAGTTTGTCAAGGTGTTCGTCTTCACGAATGGGGAGGAAGTGTGCCGACTTGTGAGTCGATCCACTATTACCCATATAGAGTCGTGATTTCGTTTAGTCCTAGGCAGCTTCGTCACGAAGTCCATGGTTATGTGGTCCCACTTCCATTCCAAGATTGGTAATGGTTGTAGTTCCCCATAAGGCTTCTGGTGTTCAAAATTTGACTTGCAAGCAAGTCACGCAGTTTTCGACATATCGCCCTACATCCTTTTTCATCCCAGGCCACCAATATTCCGATTTCAGGTCTTGATACATCTTAGTAGAACTGATGTATAGAAAATTTCGACATGTGAGCCTCCGACAGAATTTGGTAACGGACACCTCCCCGGTTGTCAAGAGTCAGTTTGGCCACATAAGTAACCATGCGTTCAGATTTTAGATTCTCCTCTCGAATACCTTCGGTTTGAGCAACAAGTATCAGGTCTATCAGTGCAGATTCCAAGATAACAGGAGTCAATGCATAACATCGGCTGTAATAATTCTGTCCGGATTTACGGCTCAAGGCGTCTGCTACTACGTTTGCTTTGCCTGGATGACAGAGGATCTCACAGTCATAATCTTTGATCAATTCAATTGATCGACTTTGCCGCATATATAGTTCTTTCTGGTCAAATATATACTTCAGACTTTTATGGTCTGTGTATAATTTGCATCAGGTGCCATACAGGTAATGCCGCTAGATCTTCAAAGCGAAGGTCACGGCTACAAGTTCTAAATCGTGCGTCAGATAGTTCTATTCGTGAATCTTTAGCTGCCTTAAAAAGAAGGCGATAACTTTATCCCGTTGCATCAACACACAACCTAATCTCATCTTTGAAGCATCACTTTAGACCACAAAGTCGTCATTACCCTCAGGTAGGGCCAGTATCGGTGCTTCAATCAGTTTGCGTTTCAGAGTCTCAAAGGCTTGTTTGTTCTTGGGATTCGTTCCATTCAAACTTAACTTTTTGCTTTGTCAGGCTAGTTAAAGGTACCGCAATCTTGGAGAAATCACGAATGAACCAGATATGAATTCTCCATAGAAGAGTTCACAATTTTATCGGATCGTCCTTGATGATCTTTCTTCCAAGAACCCAACCCTCACTAGTATGAATTCAATAATATTGGATATATGAATCCAACACCTTTGAATTACAAAGGAAGCAAGTAATCGAAGTTATATGAAACACAACAACTAATCGGAAGAATACTTAGTTGTAGCCAAGTGAGAATTGCAAGCACAATTAGTCTTGCAAGACCCAAATGAGTTCAATCACGAGAAGAACAAGTGAAAGGAAAAACCTCACAATATGATTTGATTTGAAAATGTGTTGATTACAACCTTGAAAGATCACCTATTTATAGGGAAAAGATGACCTTTGAAACTAGCCATACTTATTACATAAAGACTTTTCATTCCTCCAAAATTAATTAAAAAAACCCTTGAACTTTTTACTTGCTTAATCTAGAAGATTCCATAAAAAGTTAGACAATTTATCAAAACGGGCCATGAAGACACAAAATCCACACTTTATAAAGCAAGCCCAACAACACTAAGATGGTTTATTAACTTGGGCTTGTAGCCTTGCGTCTTCAATCATTCTTTGGCATGGGCCGAGGCAATTATTTGATTGAGACTTTCTTGCATCTTCTTTTTTCTCGAACATGTCATTGGTCCATGCATTTCTTTAAATGGCTCCTTTGTCAAAACTCCATCGTCAATCTTTAATTCGTCTTCGCTTATCTTTACTTTGTTGATTATTGGAGTTCCATCATTTCCTCCCGCTTTGGAAGGATTCGCCCTCGAATCTGTGCCTACATCAAAAGGAGATAAGTCAGAAACATTAAAAGTCGCACTAACACCATACTCTCCCGGTAAATCAATTTTGCAGGCATTATCATTAACACGAGCTGTCACTTGGAAGGGTCCATCACCACGGGGATGCAACTTTGTATGTCTTAAAGATGTAAATCTTTCTTTCCTCATGTGTATCCAAACCTAATCACCTGGTTCGAATATAAGCTGCTTACGCCCCTTGTTAGCATGTTTTGCATATTGTTCGATTCTCTTTTCAATGTTGCAACGAACTTGCTCATGCAACTTTTTCAGAAGTTCAGCCTTTTTTACACCATCCAGAGTTAACTGTTCTTTCACAGGAAAAGGGGATAAATCTAAAGGTGTTAATGGATTAAAGCCATAAACAACCACGAATGGAGAAAAGTTAGTGGAAGTTTTCAAAGTACGATTATAAGCAAATTCAACAATAGGCAAACACTCCTCCCAACTTTTCAAATTCTTTTGAATGACAGCCCTTAACAAAACCCCTAATGTCCTATTCGTCACTTCGGTTTGCCCATCAGTTTGTGGGTGACTTGAAGTTGAGAATAGTAACTTTGTGCCTAATTTTCCCCAAAGAGTTTTCCAAAAGTAACTCAAAAACTTTACATTCCTATCAGACACAATGGTTTTTGGAATACCATGCAAACGAACTATTTCCTTGAAAAACAAATCGGCCACATGTTTTGCATCATCCGTCTTTCTACAACAAGCAATGAA
This sequence comes from Centrapalus pauciflorus, assembly GCA_020465985.1. NCBI lineage: Eukaryota > Viridiplantae > Streptophyta > Magnoliopsida > Asterales > Asteraceae > Centrapalus > Centrapalus pauciflorus. Next base: position 140,168 of record JAANYP010003273.1, on the reverse strand, counting down.
ATGTGCAATTTTTGTAAATCTATCAACGACAACAAAAATTGAGTCCATTCCCTTTTGACTCCTTGGCAAACCAAGTATGAAATCCATGGAAATATCGGTCCAAGGAGAATGAGGAATGGGAAGTGGAGTGTACAATCCGTGAGGAAGTGACTTTGACTTGGCCTTTTTACAATCAAGAAAATGACCACAAATACGTTCAACATCCCTTTTCATTTTAGGCCAATAAAAATGTTCTTTCAAAACATCCAAGGTTTTCAAAATGCCAAAGTGGCCCATCAAGCCTCTGCTATGAGCTTCGCGAGTCAAAAGTTCACGTAGAGAACAAGAAGGGATGCACAATTTATTTTCTTTAAACAAAAACCCTTCATGCCTGAAAAACTTATTGGAAGCTGATTTTTCACACGCCATGAACACATTTGCAAAATCACTATCAGATGCATACAACTCCTTAATAAACTCAAAACCCATGATTTTAGAATCTAAAGTGGTAAGGAGAGTATACCTTCACGATAATGCATCGGCCACAATATTCTCTTTACCTTTCTTATAACACACAACATATGGAAATGTTTCAATGAATGCAATCCATTTTGCATGCCTTTTGTGAAGACTTATTTGTCCCTTCAAGTACTTAAGGGATTCATGATCAGTATGAATCACAAACTCCTTAGGCATGAGATAATGTTGCCATGTCTCCAAAGCCCTCACAACAGCATACAGTTCCTTGTCATAAGTTGGATAATTTAGCGTTGCACCATTAAGCTTTTCACTAAAGTACGCAATGGGACGACCTCCTTGAAGCAAAACAGCACCTATTCCAAGCCCCAAAGCATCACATTCAATCTCAAAAGTGTTAGAAAAACCAGGTAAAGCTAAAACAGGAGAATTGGTTAGATCACGTTTCAATTGCTCGAAAGCCTTTTGTTGCTTCTCTTCCCACCCAAACTTAACGTTCTTTTTCACCATATCATTTAGAGGAGAAGCTCTTGATGAAAAATCTTTGACAAACCTTCGATAGAAACTAGCAAGTCCATGAAAAGATCTTACCTCTGAAATATTGTTTGAAATAGGCCAATCAAGAATAGCCTTCAACTTTGACTCATCAACACGCAAACCATTTTCACCAACAACATATCCAAGAAAAACAATTTCTTTGACAAAAAATGTACACTTTCTTAAATTTGCAAACAACTTTTGCGCACGTAAGGAAGAACAAGTTTAAGATGCTCGACATGAACATGCATGCTTCGACTATAAATCAAAATGTCATCGAAATACACGACAACAAACTTTCCAATAAAGTCTCTAAAAACATGATTCATAAGCCTCATAAAAGTGCTTGGTGCATTAGTTAAACCGAAAGGCATAACTAACCATTCATAAAGACCAAACTTTGTTTTGAAAGCAGTTTTCCATTCATCACCTTCCTTGATTCTTATTTGGTGATATCCAGATTTATAATCAAGTTTTGAAAAAATCTTAGGACCATGTAATTCATCAAGCATGTCATCTAATCTTGGAATGGGGTGACGATACTTGATAGTTATTTTGTTCGCAGCCCTAAAACAATGCGCATACGCCAAGTGCCATCTTTTTTGGAACTAAGGTGACTGGCACGACACAAAGGGCTAAGGGATTCACGAATGATACCTTTTCCCAGCAACTCACCAACTTGTTTCCGAAGCTCCTTTGTTTCTTCCGGATTTGCTCTATATGTCGGTCTACTCGGAATTGTTGTACCGGGCATCAAATCAATTTGATGTTCTATGCCACGAATAGGTGGCAATTCATCGGGTACATCTTCAGGGAACACATCTGTAAAATCATTTAAAACAGAAACAATTTCCAAGGGCAAAGTGTGAGATGAATCGTTAGTAGGCAAACAAACCTCTTGGTACAAAAGCACAAAAAGAAGTTTGTGAGAAGATAAAGCCCTATCTACATCTCTCATGCTTGAAAACAAAGCACCTTTTGTCTCACTTGCTTTTGGATTTTCACTTCTATTTTTCCCGCTAGACACTTTATTCTCTCTTTCTTTTTCGCTTTTATTAGGCCTACTCTCTTTTGGCAATTTCAAACTCTCATCTTTTTGCCTTTTTTCTCTCATTTATATTTGTTCTTTCAACACTTGTTGTGGACTCATTGGTACAAGAGTGAAACTTCTAGTTTTCAAAACAAAATGATACTTATTTGAACTTCCATCGTGAGTTGTTTTACGCCATACTCTCATGGACGACCAAGAATAACGTGTCCCGCCGTCATTGGTACTACATCACACAAAACCTCATCTTCATACTTTCCGATGGAAAATTTCAAATAACACTTGTTTATTTACCTTTATTTCTCCATGGTCATTAACCCATTGCAAACGGTATGGTTTCAGATGCTTGATTGTCAGTAAATCCAACTTCTCTACAAGATAAGAACTAGCACAATTAGTACAGCTCCCACAATCAATTATCAACATGCATACCTTATCATGGATAAGGCATCGTGTATGAAAGATGTTGTGGCGTTGTTGTTCATCCTCTTCCTTGGCTTGAATGTTCAAAGCCCTCATGGTTACAAGAGCCTCATGTTCATCACCACTTTCAATTGCCCTTAACTCATTCTCATCGTCGGAACTTAAAGGTGTTGTATTCTTGCCATCGTCTTCGTCTTCGCTTTGACTCAAACAAGAACCATCATCAAGCATGATCATAGTTTTGGAATTAGGACACTGTGATGCTATATGTCCTTTTCCAAAACATTTGAAGCATGTTAACCGTGAAGTATGAGAAGAAGAAGAAGAAGAAGAAGTGTTCTTGTCACCTTTTGATGAAAAAGACTTTTTATATCCAAACTCTTGAAAATCCTTTTTATTTTTGAAATCTTCATTTTTCCCCATCTATTTGTTTTCCAAGAAGAGGAAGAAGAAGAGTTGTAAGAAAACTTACTTGAACTTCCTTTTTTTTTGTTGCTTTTCAACCTTTTTAGCCATATGTAACATCTCTTCTAAATCCATATAATGTTGCAAATCTACCACATCAGAAATTTCTTTACGAAGACCTCCTAAAAACCTTGCCATGGTAGCTTCGGGATCTTCATCAACATTTGCCCTTGTCATGGGTATTTCCATCTCTTGGTAGTATTCCTCCACACTTCTTGAACCTTGACTTATGCCTTGGAGTCGATTGTAAAGATCACGATAGTAATGAGGTGGAACAAAACATCTCCTTATCACAACCTTCATTTCATCCCATGTTTCAATAGGCCGCTCCCCATTTCTTCTTCTAGACAAAACCAACTTATCCCACCACGTTAAAGCATAACCATAAAAATCAACGGATGCGAGTTTACCTTTTTATCTTCAGAGTAGTTATGGATCCCAAAAACATTTTCCACCTTTGATTCCCACTCTAGATACGCCTCCGGATCATTCTTACCTTGGAAACAAGGAATCTTCATTTTGATACTGCCAAGGTTACTGTCAATTCTATTTTGATTTCTTCGGTTGTTGTTGGATGTTTCGGCTCCATCACTATTGCCTTAATTATGAATCGACCCCTCCAAACGATCCATTCGTCCATCATAGTTTCCATCATTTTGTTGAATTATCCCAACAAATGCTCTCTCCAAGCCTTTTCTTCCAAAGTTTCTTTTACTCCTTCCATGTTGATAAAAACAAACAAAATTGATAAAAAATTTTGTTAATCCTCACACCCTTCCCACCGAATTTGTTTCCCAATTCTATACTACACACCCCAAGTGTATCACTCTTAAAAGTAGGCTTTTATTTTAGATGTGTCACTCTTGCTTTTTTTTACCACTCGAATTCCCTCACTTTCGTAGTTCTAATGAGAACAAATTCAACCCTTACAAGGTGCTCAAACAATAAAACACTTGGCAGGAAACAAATATGAAGAGATTATGGAGAAGATTAGAAACAAAAGAAGATAGCTAAAATGATGTAAACAATCCTTTGAATGACCTACAAATTGAGCCTTTTTTTTCCGGATACTTTTCCTTTTTTAGGAATTTTTTTTTGTTTTTTTTGCTTTATTTACCTTTTTTTTGGCTGTTTTTTTTTGACACTTTTTTTTTCTTTGCTATGATTGTACTTTTTTATAACAAAAAGTAAGCACAGAACAACAAGCAAAATAAAAGGAAATGATCAAACAAGGAGACTTAGCTCTGATACCAAATGATATGAATTCTTCGTAGAAGAGTTCACAATTTTATCAGATCGTCCTTGATGATCTTTCTTCCAAGAACCCAACCCCTTACTAGTATGAATTCAACAATATTGGATATATGAATCCAACACCTTTGAATTACAACGGAAGCAAGTAATCTAATTTATACGAAACACAACAACTAAGCGGAAGAATACTTAGTTGTAGCCAGGTGAGAATTGCAAGCACAATTAGTCTTGCAAGACCCAAATGAGTTCAATCATGAGAACTACAAGTGAAAGGAAAAATCTCACAATATAATTTGATTTGAAAATGTGTTGATTACAACCCTGAAAGATCACATATTTATAGGGAAAAGATGACCTTTGAAACTACTCATACTTTTTACATAAAGACTTTTCATTCATCCTAAATTAATTAAAAAAACCCTTAATCTTTTTACTAGCTTAATCTAGAAGATTCCATAAAAAACTAGACAATTTATCAAAACAGGCCATGAAGACACAAAATCCACACTTTATAAAGCAAGCCCAACAACACTAAGATGGTTTATTAACTTGGGCTTGTAGCCTTGGGTCTTCAATAATTCTTTGGCATGGGCCGAGACGATTATTTCATTGAGACTTTCTTGCATCTTCTTTTTTCTCAAACGTGTCATTGGTCCATGCATTTCTTCAAGTGGCTCCTTTGTTAAAACTCCATCGTCAATCTTTAATTCGTCTCCGCTTATCTTTATTTTGTTGATTATTGGAGTTCCATCAGAACCTCCGGTAATAACCTACTAATCCCAAGAAGCTTCAGATTTCAGATACGTTTCTCGGTGCTTCCCATTTCTGGACTGCATCAACTTTCGATGGATCCACAGCAATACCATCGCTTGAGACAACATGTCCCAAGAATTGTACCCAAACACGGAGGCTTAAAAGTGGTACAACAAGTTTTAGCTATTGCACAGGTACATAAATGACAACGAGAAACCAGATAATACCTGGCGTAACTAGAATTCACATTTTGAGAACTTTACGTAGAGTCGCTCTTTGCAGAGTGATGGACCCAGTCGTATGAGTATCAAAAATATAACCCAAAAACACTATATAGATAGGGTAAGTGGGATCGAATCCACAGGGAATGATAGGTCGCTAAACTAGTTCAGAGACTGTTTGGATTAGGATTGAAATCATTTGTTTTGAACTAATTTCCTACTGTAAAATACTATTATGGCGATGTCACACACAAGAATTGAAATTACGAAGTGTCACTAGAGGAAAGAGGGTGTTTGCTCTCTTGTTATACACACTATGGTGATTCAGAATGTTATGGATTCCATTTACATGAATTGATACGAATTTGCAACTTATGCTCCAAAACAACGTATACCACTCTATTGACTGTCTTCCTCCCCTATAGAGAGTGGGCACAATCAATGACATGGACATCAACCATTTTAGATACACTTACTGTTCATTCGCATTTACTCATACAAATATAATCCCCTTTTTACAGTTTCCATATAAATGAATTGGTTTTCACAACAAATATCTTAAGACGAAGTATGCGCCGTCTATTAATTGTCTTCCCCATATGAATGAGCCGGCACAACTAATGATATCGCTATACCTCGTTACATACAATATCCATTGATTACAACCATTCATTCACAAATAAGATCCACAACCCCATTAAGCACAATTGGAAACTGAAATTAATTAACATTCATTCAAACCATAGTGTGCAACTTAAAGAACAAACACCACTAAGTATTTACCCAAGCATAGCTTGGGTTAACTTACTAACAATGTCAAACACGGATGAAAACATTAAAACTACCGATAATGTGTAAATACAATCGATCGGATGCCAATGCTTGATCTTCGTTTGATTCCAGTAGCTTTCCTCCTCTGATTTTCCTCCCAAAATCGCACCTTTGTGTGTGTGAAACTGCCAAAATGCGAACCCCCCTCAAAATGGTAACTGCCTCCCTCAAAAGCTGCAGGTTTCGCCACATTTCCGCACCAGCGTCGCCCCCAGCGTCTAGGACGCTGACTGGGACGCTCAGATTCTGTTTCAGATAATTTTGGGCGTCTCCCTGGGCGTCTGGGAGGCTGGCTAGGACGCCCTGCACGAAATTCCCCTTTCAAGCAGCCATTTCCTTTACTTTCTTGCCAAGCAACTGAAAACACAAAAATCTACATTAGCAGTACCAATTATCTCATATTTACACACTAAAACATAACCAAAACACATGAAAATAACAGTGATTATATCACTGATCAAACCTCCCCAACTTACACCTTGATCGTCCCGAACAAGGCATCAAAACAGAGACAAAAAGGATGAAACGATTGAGTTTTCCAACTTTAAAAGCGTAAACTTGTGGCATGATAAAACAGTGAATGATCAAATCAAATGCTAACATGTTCAAACTATGGGTTTTCCTTCCTAATAAATCCATAGGCATTGATTTTTAGCTCAAGGTTACGAGTTACTTCACTTAACACCCAATTGCACATTTATTTTAGGGCACTTTTTTGCTCTTTTTCTTTTGATTCAATGCTAACACTTACAACCATGGCTTTCTAGCAAGTTCATGTAACGGGATTTGGGTCAATCGATCCCAAACCAGACGGTCTTAGGTGATTAGGCATGACGGTACCCCACGGACTTAATTTCCCGAACTTACTAGGCCACGTGCTAGCTTATTCAACTCTCCTTTTCTTTTCTTTTCTTTTTATATTTTTATATTTTCCGTGCAATGTATACCTTACTCTCCCCCTTATTGCCATCAATGCCAAAGATTTATTAACGAAGGAATCAACCACTATCTTCCATGCTAAACACTTATACTCGATCATACTTCCTTTTCATCAACCCAAAAGCTACTTTCTTTTAAAACTATCAAACTATGGTGCTCACCCCTCTTAAATTCTCATCTTCACACTTTGCACAAACCAATCATGTATAAGCAGTAAAGGAGTGATCATGATACTACCACCATAACAACAGTTGCAAACATAAACTAAACACCTAAGAAAACTACTGAACTGAAAAATGCAATAAATTAAATGACAGAAATGAAACGAAAGTACCCGATACTGGAGTTGCCTCTTATCTAGGATGGTGGCCCAAAGATGCCACTGAAGAAAGCCGCAAAACCATGTTGATCTCGTGTTTGGGGTGCAGATGGAGGCTGATGAAACGGTGCCAAAGCAGGATGTGGCACCGGGTTACCCGTGCCTCTGTCAATAGTCTCATACCTTGGTGCCTGGTACCTATCCAGTGGTGTGTAGGGCAGGTTGGCCCTATAATCACTGTAGTGCCTCAACTCGTCCTCGTACTGCCACTGCTGGCTATACATATATGCATTCAGGAATGCACCGGCCCTTACACCTAGGTAGATGTCGTCTAACTGCCTCCTCTGCGCTCCTACTTCAGACTGCAACCAATTAATTTGCCTTTGCTGCTCCTCCATTACCCTATCTTGTCTCTCTGACCTCTCTCGTTGCTCAACTCTCATGCCAGTGACTTCCGTGCTCAAACTCGATAACATCTGTACAATGTTGCTTAAATCTCCTGCCTCCCCTCTCCGAACCGCTCTGCTTTGCTGTCTTTCCGTTCTCTCTTCCTCAGGATATGGTGTCACTACACTTTTCTTCGTCTCAGTGTCGTAGATCTCGTACCCGTCCTCGGCTTCCCTCAGTACAATATCTTTCATAGAGCTGACCTTGATCCATAAACTACTCTCCTTGATGAACTTAGCAAGGGTATTTTCAGCCATAGCACCTTTTACCTTCAGGTATCTGGACAACAGCCACATATGAGGTATAACCTGTCTCTCCCGGGTGTTGTACATATTCCACAAGTCGTCCATTACAACCCAAGCAAAGGATAGAGGTTCCTCTCCGGTCAGCAGGGCATGCATAATACTAACATCCTTCAATCTCACCTTGCTCAGATCTCCTGACCTTGGTAAGATATTCGTGATCACGATCTTGTGAAGTACCTTGGCCATCGGCTGCAAATCACCTCGTTTGAAGTCCCTATACTTGGATACCCGATCCCTGGGTAGATCAAAAGCTGCCATAACCTTCCTCAACCAGACCTCGGAGTACATCATCCCTGTACCGGCTAAATATCCCTCGGTTCTGTACACATAAGGCTGTCTCTCACCGTCTCTCATGCATCCAGTGTCTACTGCAAAAACTTCCCTCAACTCTACGGCTGACATCCTAATCTCTGTATTGCCCACAATGCCAATTAGGGTGTAATTACAGTCATCGACCCCTCTCCCGAGTCGTAGGTTTGACATCCATTCAGCTACCACAAAGGGGTACAACTCCTCTCCGCCTAAATCCAACACTCTCTCCCAACCCAAGGCTTGAAACAACTCGACCACACCATAATTGCCGAATTCGTCCCTATCTAGCTTCTTCTCATAGACGAACTTCGTGTCCTCCCCCCATTTCTCCATAAACAATTCTGCCCTAATTCTCTCATCGTGCTCGGACAGAAGCTTGGTTGAATCCCATACAGCAGGAGGACGCACATCTGGCGTGGTTGAAGCTGTTTTCTTTCGCTTTGCAATGCTCTTTTGCCTCTGAGATGATGATGCTCCCGACATATTGAATCCTGAAATGCACAACAATACACGCAACCATGGTAATGAACTGTTAGAATCAACATACTAATGTATCCACATATAGCTTGCTGCTCACAACACGGTTTCCTGTTACACATTCATCTCACATATGCTAAAAGGCACCAAAAATCAAAAAATTGGACACCCCCTCCCCAACTTAGAGGGAAGTGATGTCCTCATCACAAATAACACAGATAAGCAACACATATGGGTACAAAAGCACATAAGCAGATATAGAAATAGCAACCGCACCCAAGCATATTATAGGCAATAGCAAAAGAAAGGGGACAGTGTCAAAGTTTAGTACACATAATATTGTTCCTCGCCACACACGGCGGAAGTAATCATCAACCCCAAAAGAAACAAAATGTTTTCATGTCAACAACCTACGAAACCAACTCCAAGTACTTGATGAACCACACATAACTACACCACATCCTTATCCTCCTCACGAATTGGAGCTTTGTCTTTCCGTGCGGGTTCCCTCCTTGCTAACACCTGCTGCTCCCGCAACTCAGCTTCATATTTGGCAGCATCATTTATTGCTTCAGCCATCTCGTATAGACGATCCACTTTCTTCTCCACGAGTTCCAGAGTGATCATTACCTGGTGTTGCAACTGCTCATGCATTCTTCCTACTACAGCAGTGAGGTCCCGAATACTCTTCTGCATGCCGTCCAAGGCTGCAGCAGTGGTGGTATTGGTTGAGGATTCACCGAGTACCTGGTCGGGAGAAACAGTTGTAGAACGAGGGCGGTCTAGGGTAGTCTCGAAGCCACTCATCAAATCCCGGATAATAGACACATCACCTGCTCGAATGAATTGAGTACGACTAAAAAGTTGCTTTGTGAAGTATTTTTCCCGATCAGGGATCAAAGCAAAACGTGGAGTGGAGGGAAGTGTGCGCATACGTTCCAGAAGTTCCGATATCATTCGGACGTGTACAAGTTCAGTGTGGCTAGATGAGAGTATAGAGTTCCAGATGTTTCCTAGTACCAAGTGACTCAACGAAATACACGGGGATCCAGTCAATAAAGCATTCACAACCACAATTTCTTTCACTTTCACGCTTGTAGTGTCGACATTTCGGGGCAGCACATTATACAACACAAGCTTCCATAACACCTTAGCTAAGGGCCTAAGATCTTTACGTGCATGGGCATTATATGTTCTAGCCTGAGTGGGAGTGAGTTCAAACACGGTTGTCAAATATGTCTGCCAAATTCCCGGGGACACGAGAGGAATTTCCTTTAGACTGTCCTCATCCCAGAGCTCGTGTTCCAAGACGCTTCCGTCAGCTGCAGTAGGTGCATCAAAACCCAAGAGTTGCTTTAACTTCTCCGCAGAAATCTCAACTTCATGACCAGCTACTGTTGCCTGAAGAGTTAGAGGTGCTAACGGGTCACCTCTCTTCCTTGTGACCGTAGTGCAGAACTGCTCCAATGCATCTTGGTATATCACATCCTTGGTCCAGTCCAGAGCCGCTGACCAACCTAAGCGCCCAAAAGCATCGAAAACTTCGTAGTCTTTAAATTCGTCCCTATGCACTCCTTTTTCCAAAAGGAACTTAAAATTCGAATCAATCTCCAGCACCTCCACTGGTTGTTCTACTTCTCGTACTGGAGAAGGCGTTGGGGACACGGTTTGGCGGGAACGCTTTCGTGTGCTGGATGTTGCAGTTTGTTTCTGCTTCCTCGCTGAAGCCCTAGTCATGGCTATAGACAGTGATACAAATCATATCAGATGCTATGCCCCACGTGATGGATCGAATGCATATGATGAATGCCTACTGGGAGTGATGATGGACAATGCACTCTAACCCTAGGTCAATGAAATCCTGTGCTTACTAAACACCATGACCACTGTGGGTTTGTGTGGTTTGACCTTAAAAACATGTACCCACATGGTTAGTGTAGCAACAACCTGTTCAACAACTCACCCCTCCCCAACTTAGTTGCAAAGGGGGAGGTTACTGCCGCTGTTACTGAAATTCTATGGGTGAGAGTACCCAACACACTCATGGGCTGGAGCATACACCATCAACACTATCACACACTCACAATGACCACAAAGAACATATATACACATCCTGCCACTTAACCACATACGACCCATAGCAAACAAGTTCACGCAACCCTAGCTTCGAAAATCGGACCCCTAACTTCATGAAACCTCAAATGTGTGTGATGTACATGCAAGATACGAGAAATACGACCACATACATACATGAGCAACATAGAATTCCAAAAGTCACACACAAATCCACAAAAAGCCCTAATCGGTTCATGAAAACCACAGATGAAGCATAAATGCTAGAAATGAACTTGAAATCGTTACCTGATCGATGGAGAGAAGAGAATGCGTGGGGGATGCGATCGATAATGGTGGAAACCGTCGGCTTCGCAAGAGAGAAGGACGAGAGCGTTTTAGAGAGAGAGAGAGAAGACGGTAGGTGCAAAATAAATGAGGTGGGTGGAGGTTTAAATGATGAAAAGCGCCTAGGCGTCCTACCCAGCGTCTAAAACGCAGCCCTAGCGTCCGTGCGGCTATTTTCGGCGTCCTAAAGACGCTAACCCTCGGGTTCGGAATTTATTCCAGCGTCTAAGACGCTCCCTCAGACGCTGCCCACTTAAGCTCACATGTCCCGCGTCCCCAGCGTCTTGCCTGGCGTCCCAGACGCGGCTCGAGCGTCCGAACCTCTTTCAGGGCGTCTTGGAAACGCTCACACTCTGTTTGATAATTAAATTCAGCGTCCCCGACGCCCACTTGGACGCTGGTGCGTCAATTTTACTCAACACTCAATCTAGAAACTTTTCGACTCCCATTTGCTCAATAACGGCCACTCCCGCTCATTTCCGAATTAAAAACACACATTAAATTAACCAACACAACTTTAAACAAACACAAAAACAACCATTTTCGTAGGGAACACGACTATACTTAGCACGTATAGCAAGCCTTTAAACCACCTAATTACTTAGATGGACGAGTTTACTCTCGTGAGGGTTTGCAGTGAATATACCCACAAAATTCGTAGTCGTTTTACTTACAGAGATGAGTCGATTGGCTCTTTGAGAGCCACTACCTCTATCAAGGTCGCTTGATCACCGTCAGTGCTTACCGGACCTTCAACGTACATCTTGAGCCTATGGCCATTCAGTGAACGAATGTCCATGCTTAAGATCCTTGACTTCCACAGCTCCATTGTCATATACGTGAATTACCTCATAAGGTCCCGTCCATTTACTCCTCAGCTTTCCTGGAAACAATTTAATGCGTGAGTGATAGAGCCAAACCTTATTGCCGACTGCAAAAGTCTTCCTTCTCAAGCATTTATCATGGAAATGCTTCGTCTTTTCCTTGTAAATCCTCGCACTTTCGTATGCCTCCAATCTGATCTCTTCCAATTCTGCCAATTGAAACTTCCTCATCCTTCCTGCATCAGAAATATCAAAGTTAGCATTTCTAATTGCCCACGTAGCTCTATGCTCTAACTCTACAGGTAGATGACAAAGTTTCCCATAGACTAGCCTATAAGGTGACATTCCAATAGGGGTCTTGTATGCAGTTCTATAAGCCCATAATGCGTCATCTAATCTCAACGACCAATCTTTGCGATTAGGCTTAACAGTCTTTTCTAAAATTCTTTTGACTTCCCTATTGGACACCTCAACTTGGCCGCTCGTCTGTGGGTGATAAGGAGTGGCAACGCGATGAGTTACCCCATAATGCTTTAACAAGGTGTGAAACTGAAAATTTTTAAAATGAGTTCCCCCATCACTAATAATAGCTCGGGGAATCCCATGGCGTGAGAAAATGTTCTTTTTCACAAATTTGCACACCACCTTGTTATCATTGTATCGCGTTGCCTCAGCCTCGACCCACTCTGAGACATAATCTACGGCTACCAAAATATATTCAAAACCATAAGAGACAGGAAAGGGACCCATAAAATCTATTCCCCAAATATCAAAAATTTCTACTTCTAATATGGGAACCATGGGCATTTGATCTCTCTTATATATCCCCCCAACCTGTTGGCATCTCAGACAGGACTTAACATACTCATATGCATCTTTAAACAATGAAGGCCAAAAGAAACCACAGTCTAACACTTTATTGGCTGTTTTCTTGGCACTAAACTGCCCCCCACATGCTAAACTGTGACAATGAGTAAGGATATCAAGTTGGTCCGTCTCCGGAACACATCTTCTAATCAACTGATCAGCACCAATCTTGAAAAGGTCAGGATCGTCCCAGATGTAATACTTGGCTTGGGCGTAGAAACTTTTCCGCTGCTGTGACGTCCAATGGCTCGGTGTCTTACCTGTCACAAAATAATTAACCAAATTAGCAAACCACGGCAATTTAGACACAAATAACAGCTGTTCGTCAGGAAAAGATTCCTTGATCACTTCAATGGAAATTGGAACCAACGTGGGCAGCCTTGACAAGTGATCAGCTACCACATTCTCCGACCCCTTTTTATCCCGTATCTCCAGATCAAACTCTTGCAGTAATAGAATCCACCTGATCAGTCTTGGTTTGGCATCCTTTTTGCTCAAGAGGTACTTCAATGCACTATGGTCCGAGTAGATTATCACTTTGGCACCCCATACATAAGCACGAAACTTGTCCAAGGCATACACAACCGCTAATAACTTCTTTTCTGTGGTAGTGTAATTCTGCTGAGCCTTAGAAAACGTTTTGCTGGCATAATAAATCACAACCGGCTTCTTATCAACCCTCTGTCCCAGCACTGCTCCCACCGCGAAGTCACTTGCATCACACATGATTTCGAATGGCTTCGTCCAATCAGGTGACTGCAAAATGGGAGCATCCGTAAGCTTAGCCTTTAATAGCTCAAATGCTTTTAGGCATGCTTCATCAAACACAAATTCAGCATCCTTAGCTAAAAAAGTCGGGATACAATATCCATTGATTACAACCATTCATTCACAAATAAGAACCACAACCCCTTTAAGCACAATTGGAAACTGAAATTAATTAACATGCATTCAAACCATAGTGTGCAACTTAAAGAACAAACACCACTATGTATTTAGCCAAGCATAGCTTGGGTTAACTTACTAACAATGTCAAACACGGATGAAAACATTAAAACTACCGATAATGTGTAAATACAATCGATCGGATGCCAATGCTTGATCTTCGTTTGATTCCAGTAGCTTTCCTCCTCTGATTTTCCTCCCAAAATCGCACCTTTGAGTGTGTGAAACTGCCAAAATGCGAACCCCCCTCAAAATGGTAACTGCCTCCCTCAAAAGCTGCAGGTTTCGCCACATTTCCGCACCAGCGTCGCCCCCAGCGTCTAGGACGCTGACTGGGACGCTCAGATTCTGTTTCAGATAATTTTGGGCGTCTCCCTGGGCGTCTGGGACGCTGGCTAGGACGCCCTGCACGAAATTCCCCTTTCAAGCTACCATTTCCTTTACTTTCTTGCCAAGCAACTGAAAACACAAAAACCTACATTAGCAGTACCAATTATCTCATATTTACACACTAAAACATAACAAAAACACATGAAAATAACAGTGATTATATCACTGATCACAGAGCAGTTCTAGCAATTCTCGTAAATGCTTTGCATGGTCATTCTCAGACTTGGAGTACATCAGAATATCATCGATGAAGACTATAACCAATATATCCAACATTGGTCTACATACCCTATTCATGAGGTCCATGAATGCTGCAGGGGCATTAGTGAGACCAAACGACATATCACGGAATTCAAAGTGTTCGTATCTAGTTCGGAATGCAGTTTTCAGGACGTCAGATTCGAATACTTTGAGCTGATGATATCTGAATCGAAGATCAACCTTCGAGAAATAGTTGACTCCTTGCAGTTGGTCAAACAAGTCGTCAATTCGGGGCAGTGGATATCTGTTCTCGATAGTCACTTTATTCAGCTCTCGGTAGTCGATGCACATGCGAAAGGTACCATCCTTCATCTTGACGAAGAGGACCGGAGCACCCCAAGGAGAAGTACTCGGAAGGATGAACCCTTTTTCCAGTAATTCCTGTAGCTGACTCATCATCTCCTTCATCTCGTTAGGAGCAAGTCGGTAAGGAGTTTTTGCAATTGGAGTTGCACCCGGTACAAGATCGATGTGGAATTCGATTTGTCGATCCGATGGCAGTCCAAAGATGTCATCCTCGAATACATCAAGGAATTCCCGAACCACTGGTACGTCAGACACGGTCTTTTTGACTTCCTTAGCATCAATGGCATATGCTAAGTTAGCAAAACAACCTTTAGCTAGGCACTCTGGGCTTTTTACGTAGAGATGAGACCTAAGTCTCGAGACTTTCTGTCACCATAGACATAGAGTTCATTTCCTTCGGGGGTTCTAATTCTAATAATCCTTTTAGCACAAAGGATTTCAGCATTTCTCATCATGAGCCAATCCATTCCTATAATGACGTTGAATTCTCTAATCCGCATTGGTATTAAATCGACGTCTGAGGCATAGTTATCGACTAGAAGTTTACAAGAACGATATACTCGATTTACAGACCCAAAATAGGAGCTAGCAGTTTCTATGTATAGAGGTACATGTAGTAATACAGGGGCAAAATCCAAACTTTTTAGAAACAAATGACAGATTAGAGTCAGAATCAAACGAAACTAAAGCAGGTAAAAAGTTGACAAGAAATGTACCAGTAACGACATCAACAGTTTCTTTTGCCTCTTCGGCAGTCATTTGGAAGGATCTTGGGTGGTTTCTCGGAGCAGTAGAACCTTTAGCTGATTGCTGATAGGAGGATGCAGGTGGAGAATTGTATTGGGGCCTTGTACAGTCTTTGGCATGATGCCCCACAGTAATGCAGTTACGGCAAGCCTCACCGCTTTTGGGAAATTCAGACCTGTCATGGTCGTTCTGCCAAGAGCAATAACATTTAACAAACGCAGGATCACATTTCCTTCATGAATTTGCTTGCAACGAGGACAAGCAGATCTTGGCGTTGATGACACCGCATATGATTGAGCCTTCTTGGAAGACTTATTTCCCCCTTTCTTCGAGCTTTCGCTCTTCCTATCAGATTTACCCTTCCCAGATTTCTCAGATTTTCCTTCCTTACTAGATTTAGCAAGAAAAGGGCAAGCACGCTCGGGATAGATTTCCAACTCACCTACCCTAGCAATCTCAACCGCCTCAATATAGATTTTCGGTCTACCAGATTTCACAAACATTCTAATTTCTCTATCTAGACCATCAACAAACAGATCTCTACGTCTCTCGTCAGTATCAACAGGGTGGTCAGATAACAAGGAGAGCTTTGTGAACTCTAGCTCATAGTCCGTTACAGACCTTGTACCTTGTTGAAAAGATAGCAGAGTTTTCTCCGTTTGACGCTTAACATCATGAGGACAATGTTTCTCTCTTAGATGGATTTTGAACTGATCCTAAGTAATGGATTTCTCCATTGCATCAGACACGGGATTGATAATTGACTTCCACCATCGTCCAGCTCCATCTTCTAGCATTCCCGTTGCAAAAGTAACCTTGTCCTTTTCCGGACACTTGAAGAGTTTAAAAGATTTCTCCACATTGGCTACCCAGTCCATGGCTTTTACTGGCTCAGCTGACCCAGCAAAAGTACGAGCTCCACACTTCTTGAAGTCAACGAAAGAGAACTCTCGTCCCACCTTGACATGGTGGTCGGAGGAGTCAGTGTCACTTTCTTCTTCAGATGATGTAACATCCGGCACTAAACCAGGTTAGCAATAATGCCCTAAATCTGTATTTAATAGCCAATTATAGCCTAATCAGTGGTCATTAGAAATTAATCAAGTGATTAACAAGGTTTATTAGAAAATTCAACTCAATTTGAATCAAATTCATCGGTGCGATGAATCGGGAAATCAATTAATTCGATCGATTTACGATATGAGGGATTAATTCAACTAAGTATATAATTAAATTATGATTAGTGTCACTAATCATACACTAATACAATTACTTAACATTAATTATGCAAGACTAAAACAATTCATCAAAACAATGCATCCATAAGTATTTATAAAATTACAAGAAAAGGGAAATACAAGAATACATTTCTAAATACATTTATACAAAAAAAAGAAAATGGAAATACATGTATATACACATGAGGGCCGGCCATTAGGCCATATGGTGAATTAGAGTTTGACTTTTATTTAAATAATATTACTTTAAACACCATCATTTTGTTAAAAAGTGCACACAACTTTTGTCTCCCATGCCTTTCATCATTTGAAAGACCAAAAATTTCTCTACAAATAGGAAGGCATTTCATTCATTTTATTCACACCAAAACCCTCTTTTCTCTTCTTTTAAAACCGGCCAAGGCTCACACACATCACAAAATTCTTCATTCAAGTGTTCTTCAAGTGTTCTTGGTGTTCTTCAAGAGTTTTGGTGCATATCTTGCAAAGGATTTCAACTTCTACTCAAAATCATATTCTAAATACTTCAAAGTAAGTAAATACTAACTTATTTCATCATACACTTATGTTTATATAAGTCTTGCATAATATATATAATCACCAACAACAACAAGTTTCATAAAAACTCAAGTTTATAAGTTTCTAGTTTTTATTTTTAAGTCGTTTCTTTAAATGTGCATATGAATATATGAACACATTATAAACATGTTAATATTATGAAAACATGTGTTATATATGTGTTATATAACTTTTACAACTTTTATAGAAGTAGTCTTTGAATAAACAACAAGAATCATAAGATGTTTTAAGTTTATAAACTACGGATTTTCGGCAGAAAATTTATATCGACTTTGAAAAATCATAACTAATTCATAACTCAACGAAATGAGTTGATTCTTGTCTCAAAAGTTAGATCTATGTCTTAACTATAGATCTGTAATTTTTCATAATTTATTTTAAAGTTTAAGACCTCCAGAAATTATTTGGGAAACCGAAAGTTTGACAGCTCAAAAATGGCCAACATAGCGTTTTTAACGAGCTTTTTCACCAACCTAAACAACTCGAAAAATGGCCGTTCTTGATTCTAAAAATCCTTTGTATATAGTAGTTTAATGTCCTAGAAAGCCAAAGTCTAAAACATTTTGGAGCTTGGTCAAAAACAGCCTCAAAGTAGGCCGAAAAACCTCCGAAAAAGCTGGAAAATTATATATATATATATATATAAACTTGACGTTTTAAGCAAATTTTATTTATAAACTTGTAATGTTGGGTGATTTAAGACATAAAAATCTATAAATATACATATTATCATATATTAGTGATATTAAGTCCTTATTATCATTTAGTACTCGGTTAAACACCTCCGGTTTCATCACCCATCAAACAACGCACATTTGTATTTTTGCGCATATTTTGCCATCGCAATTCCGGTGAGTCTTCATAGCCCCTATTTTCACTATCTATTGGGGTGGAAATACATGCACTGTTTTCATATGGACATCAAAACTGTTTATTTCTTATATGTATTACATGTGGTTCCATTAGCCCTTATATCATGAACCGTTAATTGCATTTATTTGTAAGCGCGAATATATTGTGGATAGATCTATTGGGAGTCATGTCCCCCACTCGGGTTAGTTCGGGTCGGCTAACAGCGGGTGCATATATATTCAACACACGGTATTACGTATGGGAATACTGCACAGGGCAAACACATTTTAATTAAGCTTCGGTTGCATGATGGTTTATGTAATACATACACGGAATTTATGATTTTATAAATTCAACTCATCTGATAATGTCCATACAACTGGTCTTTTCGCGTAAACCTATGAGCTCACCAACAATTTTTGTTGACGTATTTTAGCGTGTATTTTCAGGAAATTAAGGCAAGTATGCCTCGGACGTATTTTACTTTCAAGCTTCCGCATCCATGGAGTCGCATGCATATTCAATTTAACGGAGATTTAGCTGCATTATTTTGGATATTTTAATTATGTAATTAAATCTCTGTAATTGTGCGAACTTCGTTTCTCATGTAAAACATTACTATGTCCTGAAGTTTTAACGATGTATTTTAAAAACGTCCATACAGTGGTCGTTCATTATGATTATTGTTACGTTTCGGCACTCGTCACGCCTCGCTGCCAACCGGGGTAGCAGGGTGTGACAGATTGGTATCAGAGCCATAGTTATAGTGAACTAGGTTGCATTAGTACCCTAGACTATAACTGCACTTAAATTTTACTGATTTTGAAAATATCTTGTAACTAACTAAAAGACTATGAGACCTTGATAGCAGAAATCATGTCCCGTCCGGAAACCATCATCTTATCGGATTCAGAGGAGGAGTACACTCCTGCGAGCCCCACGGCTAGTGAGATTTTCCACGAAGAAGAGGACCCATCGGAAGATCCAATGGAGGAGACGGAAGAGGAGCCGATGGAGGAAGAAGATCCATTGCCCCCAACGGTCCCTGCTCGCGTCCCATACCACCCAGCCGAGCCGTCATATAAGCCGTATAGGCCTTACCCTAACGGCCCCAAAATGTTGTACGCACCCCGAAAGCGGGTGAACCCACCACGAAGGGAGTCTATTCCTGTTTCGACTCCCCAGCCCAATCTCCCACCACCACACCGACGGGTAGACGCCCGCCGATGGGGCTGGATACCAGAGACCCTCCGTGAATGGAGGCAGATGGAGGGAGTTCCTCCCAACTTCGAGATAGGAGGACCATCCTCCGCACCTGTCCCAACCCTCACCCAAGAGCCTACCGAGCAAACCATACCACTTCTAATAGCACGATCGACCAGGCATGATCACCAAATCCGATCACTCAACCTAGATATCGGTGGGATGACCGCTCGTCTAGAGCGGGAGGAGTTACAAAACTCCAACATCTACTGGGCTAACCAGCACGCTCTCACCATCCAACAGGATGGCCTGAATGAGCTTCGGCAGCAACTAGCCGAAAGCCAAGCTCGGATCGAGGAGCTGACTCAGCGCCTCAATGCGATGGAAAAGGGAGAGACCCCTGATCACTCCCACACTTAGGGCACTTCTATCTATCTTTGTAATAGTAGGAAAAATATCATGTAATAGTATAGGACAAAATTTTCGGGTAATAACCCGCCCCTAATGTAAGAAAATTTCGAATGATTAATGAAAAATTGCAAGTTATTTATGAAATTGTGTTTGATGATTATAGTATTGTGCTTTAAGGAAAAATTTATCTCTTTAAGATTCAACTTCTTACACTATGCTTTTTCTTTAAAATTTTAAGATAATGCCGCCGAAACGAGCAATGAACGCTGCCGACATTGAAGAGCTAGTCGCACAAAGAGTGGCTGCCGCTATAGCCACGTATGAGGCAAATAGGAATAGCTCAGCTAATGGAGATGGTGGTGCTAGCCGCACCACGGGAGGAACTGAAATCCACGCAAAAGGTTGTGGAATTAAAGGATTTTTAAGTTGCAAACCCCGGTACTTCAACGGAACCGAAGGAGCCGTTGGCTTGATACGATGGTTTGAGAAGTTAGAATCTGTCTTTCGCGTCAGCGGATGTGCTGAAGGAGATAGGGTGAAGTTCGCTACTCACACCCTACAAGATAGCGCCCTCACATGGTGGAATTCCTATGTCCAGTCTGTAAGTATTGATGAAGCCTACCAGCTCACATGGTTCGCGTTGAAGCAAATGATGACAGACGAGTACTGTCCAAGGAACGAACTCCAGAAGATGGAATCGGAGTTCTGGAACCTGTCGATGAAGGGAACAGATGTGACGGGGTACACCAACCGATTTCATGAACTGAGCATTCTGTGCCCTCAGATGGTGACCCCGGAGTACAAAAAGATCGAACGTTACATTTGGGGACTCGCTCCTCAAATTCAAGGTAATGTGACTGCCTCAAACCCGTCCACCCTACAGGATGCCATCAGGATGGCCAATAATCTTATGGACCAAGTATCCCGGAGAAATGAAGCCAAGGCCGGGGAAAACAAAAGAAAGTGGGAAGACAAGACCTGGAAGAATGCGGGTTCACAATCCAAAAAGCCCGAAACCATTAAGGCTTACGCAGCGGGAGCTGAGCCAAGAAGAGGTTATACCGGTATCAAGCCTTTCTGCACTAAATGCACCTTCCATCACAACCAGGGTCCCTGTCCAACCCACTGTGGAAAATGCAAACGTTTGGGGCATATGGCCAAAGACTGTAAATCTGGAGCCCCGGGAACCAGTGGCAGCAATCAAAAAGGCTGCTTTGAATGTGGAGTTACTGGGCACTTCAAGAGTGAGTGCCCGAAATTGAGGAATGGTGGAGGAGCTCAGGGGAGAGCTTTTGTGTTAGGAGCAGGTGACGCTCGTCAAGATCCCCACGTAGTATCAGGTACGTTTCTTTTAAATGACATTTATGCTTACGTACTCTTTGATACTGGGGCTGATAGGTTCTTTTTTCCAGATAAGTTTAGTAAGCAATTGAATGCCACTCCTTTTCCGTTAGACAACTCTTATACTATAGAACTGGCTGACGGTAAAATAATAGAGGGAAGTAGTATCATTAAGGAATGCACACTGAAGCTGGCAGATCATCCCTTTAAGATAGACTTGATGCCTATAGAACTCGGAAGTTTTGATGTAGTAGTTGGTATGGATTGGTTATCACACAATCATGCCGAGATTTTATGTGGTAAGAAAGTGGTACGGATACCACTCCACAAGAAGAAGTTCCTAACAGTCCAAGGAGAAAGAAAGAACCGACAGTTGAATGTCATATCCGGCCTAAGAACATTAAAGTGCCTTAGGAAAGGTTGTCATGCAGTACTGGTGCAAACTGTAGACAAAGAGTCGGAGGAGAAGCGACTCGAGGATATTCCGGTAGTTTGTAACTATCCGAAGGTCTTCCCGGAAGATTTGCCTGGACTTCCGCCAACTACGCAAGTAGAGTTTCAAATCGATTTGGTGCCGAGAGCTGCACCGGTCGCAAGAGCCCCATATAGACTCGCCCCTTCTGAGATGCAAGAGCTATCCAATCAATTACAAGAGTTGATGGATAAAGGATTCATTCGACCAAGTTCCTCACCTTGGGGAGCTCCGGTCTTGTTCGTGAAAAAGAAAGACGGATCCTTCAGAATGTGCATAGACTACCGAGAGCTAAACAAGTTAACGGTAAAGAACCGCTACCCTCTCCCTAGAATTGATGATCTGTTTGACCAACTACAGGGATCTAGTTTCTACTCTAAGATTGATCTGCGATATGGTTATCATCAAGTTAAGGTTCGGGAAGAAGACATTCCCAAGACAGTATTCAGAACTCGTTATGGACATTACGAATTCCAGGTAATGCCAGTCGGTTTGACCAACGCATCAGCTGTTTCCATGGACCTCATGAATCGAGTGTGTAAACCATATCTGGACAAATTTGTAATAGTGTTCATAGACGATATTCTCATCTATTCCAGAAATAAGGAGGAGCATGAACAACATCTCAAGCTGATCTTGGAGTTGTTAGAGAAGGAACAGTTATACGCCAAGTTTTCAAAATGTGAATTTTGGTTGCGAGAAGTTAAATTCCTTGGACATGTGATCAACAGCCAGGGAATCCAAGTTGATCCATCAAAAATTGAGGCCATAAAGAACTGGGCGACTCCTAGAACCCCCACGGAAATCCGCGAATTTCTAGGACTTGCCGGTTATTATAGGCGATTTATCGAAAACTTCTCAAAGATAGCAGGTTCCTTAACAGAATTAACTCGGAAGGATGTGAAGTATATCTGGGGTGAAGAGCAAGAAAAGGCGTTTCAGCAGTTAAAGCAAAGATTGTGTAGTGCACCAATTCTGTCCTTACCTGAAGGGACTGAAAATTTGTGGTCTACTGTGATGCTTCACACAATGGATTAGGTTGTGTGCTCATGCAAAGGGATAAAGTCATTGCTTACGCATCACGACAGCTCAAAATTCACGAGGTGAATTATACGACTCACGACTTAGAGCGTGGAGCAGTGGTGTTTGCTCTCAAAATATGGAGACACTATCTGTATGGAACGAAGTGCACGGTGTTCACCGACCATAAAAGCCTTCAGCATATTCTAAATCAGAAAGAGCTAAATATGAGACAGCGTCGTTGGGTTGAACTACTTAGCGATTATGACTGCGAAATTCGTTATCATCCGGGTAAGGCGAATGTCGTGGCTGATGCCCTAAGCCGAAAGGACCGCGTTAAGCCATTAAGAGTTCGAGCTTTGGTCATGACTATACAGTCAAACCTAAACTCTCAAGTTTGAAAGGCACAAGAAGAAGCAGTCAAGGAGGGTAATCTACTGGATGAAGCCTTGAGAGGGATGGATAAGCAGTTTGAAATCAAGCCAGATGGATGTCGATACGTCATGGGCAGAATTGGTTACCAAAAATCGGAGGAGTAAGGAAGCTGGTCATGGATGAAGGACATAAGACAAGATATGCTATTCATCCAGGGTCAGATAAGATGTATCACGACTTGAAAGGAATGTACTGGTGGCCAAATATGAAGGCTGACATTGCTACCTACGTCAGCAAGTGCTTAACATGTTTGAAGGTTAAGGCTGAGCACCAAAAACCATCGGGATTGCTAGTTCAACCAGAAATACCCCAGTGGAAATGGGAAAACATCACCATGGATTTCATCACCAAGTTGCCAAAAACTTCTGAAGGTTATGACACTATTTGGGTGATTGTGGATCGACTTACCAAAACCGCACATTTCCTGCCAATCAAGGAGACTGATAAGATGGATAAGTTAACACGAATCTATCTTAAAGAAGTCGTCTCAAGACATGGAGTACCTGTATCAATTATATCAGACAGGGACAGCCGGTTCACATCAAGATTTTGGCAGTGATTGCAAGAAGCACTGGGTACACGCCTAGATATGAGCACAGCCTATCATCCGCAATCGGATGGTCAGAGTGAAAGAACGATTCAGACTTTGGAAGACATGTAAAGGGCATGTGTCATCGATTTTGGCAAAAGTTGGGACAGGCACCTGCCATTAGTCGAGTTTTCTTATAACAACAGCTATCACTCGAGCATTAAGACCGCCCCATTCGAGGCACTCTACGGGCGAAAGTGTCGATCACCTCTTTGTTAGGCTGAAGTAGGAGATAGTCAGATTACTGGACCGGAAATCATCCAGGAGACTATAGAAAAGATAGCCCAGATTCGTAACCGATTAAAGATCGCGCGGGATCGACAGAAAAGTTATGCAGACATTCGACGGAAGGATTTGGAGTTCCAAGAGGGAGATCAAGTAATGTTAAAAGTCTCGCCTTGGAAGGGCGTAATCCGTTTTGGGAAACGAGGAAAACTCAATCCTCGTTATATCGGACCATTCAAGATCACCAAAAGAATTGGCCCGGTAGCTTACCGACACGATCTACCCCCAGAACTTAGTAACGTTCATAACACCTTCCACGTGTCCAATCTTAAGAAGTGTCTGGCTGATGAATCACTCGTTATACCCATGGACGAGTTGGAATTAGACGATAAGTTGAACTTCATTGAACAACCCGTAGAAATAATGGACCGAGAAGTCAAGAAACTAAAGCACAGCCGGATCCCGATAATAAAAGTCAGATGGAACTCTAAGCGAGGTCCTGAGTTTACGTGGGAACGCGAGGATTAGTTTCGGGAAAAATACCCTCGCCTGTTCTCAAGTACTCAAGAAGTGGAGAACACGAGCTAATTTCGGGACGAAATTCCCTTAACAGGGGGAGACTGTAACATCCGGCACTAAACCAGGTTAGCAATAATGCCCTAAATCTGTATTTAATAGCAAATTATAGCCTAATCAGTGGTCATTAGAAATTAAACAAGTGATTAACAAGGTTTATTAGAAAATTCAACTCAATTTGAATCAAATTCATCGGTGCGATGAATCGGGAAATCAATTAATCCGATCGATTTACGATATGAGGGATTAATTCAACTAAGTATATAATTAATTTATGATTAGTGACACTAATCATACACTAATACAATTACTTAACATTAATTATGCAAGACTAAAACAATTCATTAAAACAATGCATCCATAAGTATTTATAAAATTACAAGAAAAGGGAATACAAGAATACATTTCTAAATACATTTATACAAAAACAAAAATGGAAATACATGTATATACACATGAGGGCCGGCCATTAGGCCATATGGTGAATTAGAGTTTGACTTTTATTTAAATAATATTACTTTAAACACCATCATTTTGTTAAAAAGTGCACACAACTTTTGTCTCACATGCCTTTCATCATTTGTAAGACCAAAAATTTCTCTATAAATAGGAAGGCATTTCATTCATTTTATTCACACCAAAACCCTCTTTTCTCTCCTTTTAAAACCGGCCAAGGCTCACACACATCACAAAATTCTTCATTTAAGTGTTCTTCAAGTGTTCTTGGTGTTCTTCATGAGTTTTGGTGCATATCTTGCAAAGGATTTCAACTTCTACTCAAAATCATATTCTAAATACTTCAAAGTAAGTAAATACTAACTTATTTCATCATACATTTATGTTTATATAAGTCTTGCATAATATATATAATCACCAACAACAACTAGTTTCATAAAAACTCAAGTTTATAAGTTTCTAGTTTTTATTTTTAAGTCGTTTCTTTAAATGTGCATATGAATATATGAACACATTATAAACATGTTAATATTATGAAAACATGTGTTATATATGTGTTATATAACTTTTACAACTTTTATACAAGTAGTCTTTGAATAAACAACAAGAATCATAAGATGTTTTAAGTTTATAAACTACGGATTTTCGGCAGAAAATTTATATCGACTTTGAAAAATTATAACTAATTCATAACTCAACGAAATGAGTTGATTCTTGTCTCAAAAGTTAGATCTATGTCTTAACTATACATCTGTAATTTTTCATAATTTATTTTGAAGTTTAAGACCTCCAGAAATTATTTGGGAAACCGAAAGTTTGACAGCTCAAAAATGGCCAACATAGCGTTTTTAACGAGCTTTTTCACCAACCTAAACAACTCGAAAAATGGCCGTTCTTGATTCTAAAAATCCTT
The DNA here is from genome assembly GCA_020465985.1 of Centrapalus pauciflorus. NCBI lineage: Eukaryota > Viridiplantae > Streptophyta > Magnoliopsida > Asterales > Asteraceae > Centrapalus > Centrapalus pauciflorus. The sequence goes on along the minus strand of JAANYP010003273.1, from coordinate 114,331 downwards.
TGTATATAGTAGTTTAATGTCCTAGAAAACCAAAGTCTAAAACATTTTGGAGCTTGGTCAAAAACAGCCTCAAAGTAGGCCGAAAAACCTCCAAAAAAGCTGGAAAATTATATATATATATATATAAACTTGACGTTTTAAGCAAATTTTATTTATAATCTTGTAATGTTGGATGATTTAAGACATAAAAATCTATAAATATACATATTATCATATATTAGTGATATTAAGTCCTTATTATCATTTAGGACTCGGTTAAACACCTCTGGTTTCATCACCCAACAAACAACGCACATTTGCATTTTTGCGCATATTTTGTCATCGCAATTCCGGTGAGTCTTCATAGCCCCTATTTTCACTATCTATTGGGGTGGAAATACATGCACTGTTTTCATATGGACATCAAAACTGTTTATTTCTTATATGTATTACATGTGGTTCCATTAGCCCTTATATCATGAACCGTTAATTGCATTTATTTGTAAGCGCGAATATATTGTGGATAGATCTATTGGGAGTCATGTCCCCCACTCGGGTTAGCTCGGGTCGGCTAACAGCGGGTGCATATATATTCAACACACGGTATTACGTATGGGAATACTGCACAGGGCAAACACATTTTAATTAAGCTTCGGTTGCATGATGGTTTATGTAATACATACACGGAATTTATGATTTTATAAATTCAACTCATCTGATAATGTCCATACAACTGGTCTTTTCGCGTAAACCTATGAGCTCACCAACAATTTTTGTTGACGTATTTTAGCGTGTATTTTCAGGAAATTAAGGCAAGTATGCCTCGGACGTATTTTACTTTCAAGCTTCCGCATCCATGGAGTCGCATGCATATTCAATTTGACGGAGATTTAGCTGCATTATTTTGGATTTTTTAATTATGTAATTAAATCTCTGTAATTGTGCGAACTTCGTTTCTCATGTAAAACATTACTATGTCCTGAAGTTTTAACGATGTATTCTAAAAACGTCCATATACTGGTCGTTCATTATGATTATGGTTACGTTTCCGCACTCGTCACGCCTCGCTGCCAACCGGGGTAGCAGGGTGTGACAGATGACACATGTCTATGCTTCCTCTTTCGGGTTTTCTTAGGCTTTGCTAACATATCTTCCATATGCTTCAGTTCAAGATCCTGTAACTTAAGTTCCCGTAACCTAAGTTCTTCCTCACGACGCTTAAAGTCGATCTCCTGCTGGTTCTCCTCGTCAGTTTGCTCGACTGCTTTACCCTTGGTAACCAAACCCTTGATTTGCTTGAATCTACCCTCAACTGACACATCCGTCTGAAGTTGATTTCTATCCAACATTAGTTGCATCTGTCTACGATTATCCTCATTCAGCTTGTAAACGAGAGCAATTAATTGAGCCTGTTGAGGGGGTACAGGCGAGGCAGTGCTGCCATATTCATTTGCAGTGTTCTCAGAGTCAGTACCTAGATCTTCTAAATGCACATGTTCCTTATGTTGATCAGCCACAACATCTGCAGCTTTATCAATATTGGAGGTACCAGCAACATTAGTGTTCTTATCAGCCACCGGCTGAAAGTATAAAGGAAATAAACCTTATTTCCTGGCTTAAATCAGATAAGCACATATACATAGCATAATACCCACATCAAATAATCACATAATAATTACATTATCATGTGAGCAAGTAATCAAGTAAGCACATAGTCAAGTCAGTATCAAGCAATTAGTCATTTCCCGTTCCCCGACCTACAGTCATCAGTTTCCTATCTTAGGTCAAGTTGTGTGGGTAGTCCTTTACTAATTAGGTTAACCTAGGCCTCGGTGACTTGTTCGGGAATTCAGAGTCACATAGTCGATATCATTCCAGAGTTTAAGTATCGGGTGGCAGTCCGATGATTAAACTGCTGCTCTGATGCCAACTTTGTAACACCCAAGTTACCACAAACCGTACACGTCATTAAATTACAAGTTTGCAATGCATTAGTAGTATTAATTAAATATTACAAGTGTTTGATACCACAGGTCCAAATGCCTGATTCAGTTACTTTATGATACTTTAAATGCAAAATATGCAAAGACAATGGTGGTCTATTCTAGCTTCTAGAATCTTCAATCAGAGTGTGGAACTACCTCGGATCAACATCCTTGTCAAAAACAGGCATCAACATCTAGGTCCAAAAGTCTGCAATCATCAAGGATCCATGTTCACTTAGCATGGGACGAACTACATGCTATGTTCTTGCCCTTATCAGCTAAGAGAGTTGTCATGACAGAGTAAGCTACCACTGCTTAGTGAGTTAACAGAGTTCCATTAGTTACACACATATATAACATACTATCAGCTCATGTCGGCAACGCAACACGTTAGAGACGGCAAAAAATTGATGGATCAGCCCAATTTGTATTCCCATTGTAAGGTCGAAGCCCTACGGGAAGTGTATGGAAACGGTCAGATAGGAAAGGAATCTGCAGAATTCCCTCCTGTGAATGGAGATCTCGCATTCGTTTAGAGCAGTTAATGCAGTATGCAGATGCAATGTACCAATAACAAGTAAGCAACAAGCATGGTAAGTAAATACATAGAATGTAAAAGTAAGCATGCAGTCCAAGGCATATCAGATATCCAATTTCAGCAATGTCAAACATAAGTTCCTAACATACAATTAAAAAATCAAGGAACATGCAGCTGCAGTTGTCCAGAACATACAATTAAGTAATCAAGGAACAAGCAGCAACAGATGTTTCCCTACAAGTCAGTAACAATCACCAATAAGTACCGAAACATATGCAGGTAAGTAATGCAATCTGTCACTCACAGCGGTCCTGAGCAATGCAATTAAGGCTTTGACTTTGCTTTAGGAATTGGGAAATGGGGTAGAATAGGAGTTATGCCTATTCTTATGCAAGTATTATTTATATAATTTCAGAACATGTCTGGATCTGGTGAAGGAGCTGGAGGTGGACTCACTCCTGAACAGATCATGCAAATTATGCAAACTATGCTTAACGAGAACAACGAACGTCAAGCTAAGTTCTTGCAAGACCAGTTTTGTGCTCGTGATGAAGCCGAAACTAGGCGCAGAGAAGAGCGTAGGAATCAACAACATGATGACACTGGACGCCACAACGACGACACCGATGAGGAGGAAGCCCCTGTAGTCCCTCCTAAGGGCTGCAACTTTCGTTACTTCAAGGCTTGCGGAGCTCAACCTTTTAAGGGTGCTGCAAATTCGATCGAAGCGCTTGAGTGGATCACTGGCATCGAGCAGATTTTTCTCATTAGTGACTGTGCTGAAGAATCCGAGGTCAGCTTTGCTACTACACTGTTCGAGGGAGGCGCTGTTATGTGGTGGAGGTCTCAGGAGAACATGCACGGAGCCAACTGGATTAAGTCCCTATCTTGGGATGACTTCAAAGTTATCTTCTTTCGTCAGTAATGCCCAGCTGACGAAAAGAAGCGTTTGGAAGAGAAGCTGATGTCTCTTACTCAGGGAACCAAATCAGTGACTGAGTATGAGATAGAATTTACCCGACTAAGCTTGCTGTCTGACTATCAAGTCGCTACTGAAGAGCGAAAGATCGACCGTTTTCTTATGGGTCTGCATCCCGAATATCAGAAGTTCTTGAAGCACCAGAGATATACCAACTATGCTGACTGTGTTGAAGCTGCTCGAATTCTCGAGAAGCTCATTTTATTCGAGCTGGAGGAGTTCCTGCTTCCTCTGTTAACCCGACATGTCCCTCACCGCCAAAGAAATCGCGCACTGGAAGCTATTCTGGATCTTCATCCAGATATTCTCAGCCACAGCAGTCTCAGTACCGACAGTTCAGCTCATCTCCGGCACAGCAAACTCGATCTTATGCGGTACATTCTGAGCCGAGGCAGTGTCGCCGCTGCCAGAAGTCACACATTGGGCGTTGTAACCCTAATGATGTGAGGTGCTACGTGTGTAACGAGATAGGACATAGCAGTGAAGAATGTCCTAACAAAGTTAAAGTTTGCAACAACTGTTTATGCCCTGGACATAATGAGCATGCATGTACGCATCCGTTCAGCATAATTTACCCGAGTGCAGAGCATCATCCGCGATTGCAGCAACAGCAATACCGACCTCAGCAACAACATCAACATCAACAGCAAAGACAAAATCAACCTGCCCGACATAGCACATCGCGAGGAGGTTCTAGTCGACGTAACGAGCCAGCTCGGAGTCAGAATCGCGCATTCCAGATAACGGCCGAGCAAGCAAAGGAAATACCAGATGTGGTATCTGGTATGTTTCTCGTTAACTCTGTACCTGCTAGAGTTATTTTTGATTCAGGAGCCAACCGTTCCTTCATATCAAATTCATTTGCATCTAAACTTGGAATTGCACCGACTACTCTACCTGTTATCTTTGATATTGAAACGGCTAGTAATGTAAGTGTTTCTACCGATAAGATTTACCGTGACTGCATCATTCTGCTCGACAACTGTACATTTCAACTGGACCTTATCCCGATAGACTTTCACGAATTCGACGTCATCGTGGGTTTGGATTGGCTTGATCATCACGACGCCAACATTGTCTGCAAGAAGAAGTTAATAAAGCTCACTACTCCGGATGGCCGCAATATTTGCATCTACGGTGACAGAAAGACAGGTGATATATGCTTAATTTCTGTAGTCAAAGCTAGGAAACATATAGCTAAGGGTTGCGTGTCATACTTAGCATATGCGATAGATGGTAAGTCTGAAAAGAAAGCATTAGCCGAGGTTCTGATAGCCTCCGAGTTTCCAGATGTCTTTCCCGAGGACATCTCTGGACTCCCGCCAGACCGTCAGGTGGAGTTCAGAATTGATTTAGTGCCCGGCGCGGCACCAATTGCTCGAGCCCCTTATAGACTTGCACCTGCTGAGATGCAAGAAATGATGAAGCAATTGCAAGAATCGCTAGATAAGGGACTCATACGACCAAGTTCATCTCCCTGGGGAGCTCCTGTTCTTTTCGTTAAGAAGAAAGATGGAACTCTCCGGATGTGCATTGATTATAGGGAGTTGAACAAGGTAACAATAAAGAATAAATATCCGTTGCCCAGAATAGACGATCTTTTCGAACAGCTTCAAGGAGCCAGTTACTTTTAGAAGATCGATCTTAGATCTGGGTATCATCAGCTCAAAGTTCATGAAGAAGATGTTCCCAAAACAGCTTTCCGTACTCGATATGGGCATTACGAGTTTCTTGTCATGCCCTTTGGTCTTACAAACGCTCCTGCGGCGTTCATGGATCTGATGAACCGCGTTTGTAGACCAATGCTCGATAAGTCCGTTATCGTCTTTATAGACGATATTCTCATCTACTCGAAAATCGAAGCTGAGCATGCTGTGCATCTTAGAGAGCTGCTAGAATTGCTTCGCAAAGAGCGACTTTACGCCAAGTTCTCTAAATGCGAATTTTGGCTGCGACAGGTGCTTACAATCTCGATTTATTCATTTTTAGCTTATCTTTTCTTAAATTTCATGCTCAGCGTTAACTTCCAAATCTTCTATCTTATCAGAAACAATTCCTTGGTCATGTGATATCTGGTGAAGGAATCTCTGTGGATCCTTCTAAGATAGAAGCCATTCAAAATTGGGAAGCTCCCAAATCAGTTACTGAGATCCGAAGTTTCTTGGGATTGGCGGGTTACTACCGTCGATTCATTAAGGACTTCTCAAAACTAACCATGCCTCTTACATCTCTTACTCGCAAGAATGTTCCCTTTATTTGGGAAGAAGCTCAAGAGAACGCATTCCGAACTTTAAAACAGAAACTCACCGAAGCACCTATTCTGGCCTTACCGGAAGGCAATGAAGACTTTGTGGTCTTCAGCGATGCTTCATATCAAGGGCTTGGGTGTGTTTTGATGCAAAGAGGCAGAGTCATAGCATATGCTTCTCGCCAACTTAAGGATCATGAAAAGAGTCATCCGACTCATGACCTTGAACTTGCTGCTGTGACTTTTGCATTGAAAACATGGCGACATTATCTCTACGGCACCAAATGTCAGCTGTATACGGATCACAAGAGCCTTAAGTACATTTTCAGTCAGAAGGAGCTCAACATGCGCCAGCGACGCTCCATGGAACTCATCAAAGACTATGACTGTGATATTTTGTATCACCCTGGCAAAGCGAAAGTGGTGGCCGACGCATTGAGTCGTAAATCTTACTCTGCTAAATGTCTCTATACCTTGACCCATACTTTGTTTTCATCTACTTTGATCGATGAAATTCTCGTTGCTAAAGCCGAAGCCCTAAAAGAAGAAAACCTCAACTCTGAGGACATGAAAGGGAAACTTCAGTTCTTAACCGATAGCCCTCGTGGCATAAAGCTCTTCAAAGATCGCGTTTGGGTTCCGAAATTTGGTGATGTTCGACAGAAGATTCTTTCGGAAGCCCACTGTTCTAACTTCTCGGTACATCTTGGCAGCACCAAGATGTACAACGATCTAAAAGCCGAGTATTGGTGGCCCGGTATCAAGAGAGACGTAGGTCAATATGTCGATAATTGTGTTACGTGCCGATTGATCAAAGCGGAGCATCAGCAGCCTTATGGCAGTCTACAGCCTCTACCGATTCCCGAGTGGAAGTGCGATCACATCACGGTGGACTTTGTGACGAAGCTTCCGACTACGCGAAGACAGCACGATGCAATATGGGTAATTGTAGATCGTCTAACCAAGGTCGCTCATTTCATTCCAATTCGCGAGAACTACTCATTGGAGAAGTTGGCTAAGTTGTATATAGACGAGATCGTTACTCGACACGGAGTGCCACTGTCAATTGTTTCAGATCGCGACATTCGGTTCACTTCGAGGTTCTGGAGTGCATTACAAGATGGATTAGGCACAAAGATCAGAATGAGCACAGCGTATCATCCGCAGCCTGATGGCCAAAGTGAGCGCACAATCCTTACACTGGAAGACATGTTGCGGGCATGTGTTCTTGAGTTTAGCGGTAGTTGGGACGACCACTTCCCGTTAGCAGAATTTTCTTATAACAATAGTTACCACTCATCCATCAAAGCCGCACCTTTCGAAGCCTTATACGGACGCAAGTGCCGAACTCCTACGTGTTGGCATGAAGCCGGTGAAGCACCAATTGCCGGTCCCGAGTTACTTCAGCAGACAAATGAAAAGATCCGAATCATACTTCAACGATTGGAAACTGCTCAATCTCGACAGAAATCATATCATGACCGACGTCATAAGCCATTGGAATTTCAGAAGGACGACTATGTTGTAATAAAAGTTTCGCCGATGAAAGGTGTGTTCAGATTCGGCAAGCGTGGCAAGTTAGCACCACGATTCGTTGGTCCTTTCAAGATCACCGAGCGTGTTGGAACTCAATCTTATCTGTTGGACTTGCCGAGCGAACTGTCCAACATACACCCTGTGTTCCACGTTTCACAACTAAGGAAGTGCAAAGAAGATGACAGAGAAAAGTGGGCCGATCATCTAACTTATAAGATTAATGAAAAGCTGCAATGTGACGAGCCTGAAGTTATTCTAGAGACAAAGATGAAGAAGCTGAGAAATAGAGAAGTAGCAATGGTGTTGGTGCAATGGAGAACTTCTCACGGAACTTCTCAGACCTGGGAATCTGAGCAAGACATGAGAGTTCGATATCCGCATTTGTTTGAGCCTTAGGTACTTCGAGGACGAAGTGCAAGCGTGGTGGGCTCATACTATAACACCTTACTTTTTATTTTTTTTATTTTTAGTAATTTTGAGCAAGTTGCGTAAAATGATGTAATTTCGAGATTTAGTATAAATAGGAGTCGGGTGCTCCATTTTCTCACTTTTGCAAAAACTCCTCTAGCAACTCCAGAGCTCCTCTCTCTAGAACCCGAACTTCTCTCTAACTTTTCTCTCAAACCGACCGGCCAAATCTTGAGTTCTATACGTCATCGGAAAGGTCTCGAAGTGTACTTTCCAAATCTGCTATTGCATGCGTGAATTCATACGGTTTTGAGGTAAGAATCGCCCTTTTCGTTTTCTGCACTTTCGGTTTTGAAGCTACAAATTCGAGTTTATCATTTTAGACGATTTAAAGCTGATTTCGTATGAGTTTTAGCTAAAATATGGTAGATTATGTATAATATAACTAAACCGAGGCCTATTACTTAGTTTATTTGTGGATTTGAGGCTTGAAAATGCATGTTTAAAGCCGTAGCTTATGAACAAACTCGAGTATGCGTAGAACAAACTCGAAATGCCAAGAACAAGCTCGAATAGAGCTAAACTCGAGACATTGGTTCGAATCTATCAACAGATTCGAATGATGTTCGAATCTAACTCCATAATTCGAATCTGTCTTCGAATCTAACCCCCTAAATTTCGAATTTAATTGATAAAATTTACGAACAACGCATAAATTAGCAAAATAAATAGCAAAATATTTAGCTAGAAGTTATGACTTATAGATGTTGGAATATTGAGCTAGCATTATTAATTTAGCACATGTTCTGTAATATTAAACTTCAGATATTATACATAAGCCATTTAGCCCAGTTGCGAGTCAAGCCAGTGCCAGAATATATTAAAGCCTAGATAAGCAAGTGCAAGCGTTATAAAGCAATTTAAAGCGTAAATAAGCCGAGCACGCATTTCAGAGTATTTCAAAGCATTTTCACTACTGTGAGTAACAGTTATTCTTGTTTACATGTTTTATATGATATTGAGACATAAATTGCTTCTATATGATTTATTTGGAATTCAATAGACTTTTGTGAGTGAAGGCGAACACTGTGGTACAGGTGATGCCCAGCTTAGCCGGATCTTACATTTGATTTATTAATATGCATATTTATTTGCTATCTGTTTATCGTTCTGCATAGTATACAGCAAGCTTTGTTTTAGCGTTTCTTTGTGCATCTCATAAGCATTATATTTAGCAAGCAATTCTGACGTTCACCACTATCCCTTGAGCATTATGCGGGTAGCTAGCCCCGCATCACAGATTGATCATCTGTCAGCGGTAAACCCCTAGTGGTGGCATCTCCTTTCTGCGTGAAATGTCTCAATCGTGCAGCATTCTTTCTGGGTATTAAGCAAGCAAGCAAGCATAACAGCCTTTATAGGCACTTTCGCCTCATATTTTACATGCATTCATGAATATCTGTTTACTCACTAAGCTTTAGCTTACAGTTGCTACTTACAATTTTTACAGGAAAAGGTAAAGAACAAGCTGGACCTTCTGCTTAGGTCTATTATCTGATCAACCCAGAGGACTAGCTCATTTTCAGCTTGTGGTATAGCTTTATGATGCCTTGGGTTCTGGGTAGCTGCTTTCACTTAAATTGTGATGCTTTTAGCAACTTAGTACTGTAACCTTGTAGCACGTGTAGTGCAAGACTTATTGTAATATTTTATTTAGCTTTATGTATTTATTATTATTCCTGGGATTTGCAAGCGTGTTTTAAAGCAAGGATGTGACACTAATCAAGTCCATTTAGGGTTCGGTTCAAGGTCATTTTCAATTACAGCAAGGCCATGCAGGTCATTTCAAATTCTAATGGTCCACAACAATAAACACAAGTGTTTTTCCTGTTCTGAGTTATGTCCCAAAGCCAACGGATCAAGTGGTGCATGTTTAGGCCATTAAAGAGTATTAAATAGGCCCATTAGGCCCAATGAGGCCCAAAAGTTGAAACATAAGGTCAAATACATAACTCAATTTTGTAAAGTCAAAATACATCAAATTCATGTATTAGTCAAGGTCTGAATCATACCTCATGAACAAGTTCATGGCTCATGAACTTATTCTGATAAGTTCATGGTCTCAAGAACATATGATGGTCCTCTAGAACTTATGATGCATGTCACGAACTTATGTTGCAGGTCACGAACTTAATCATGGTTTCACGATTTTGTTCATAATTTCGGCTTTGAAGCATGCATTTCCACGTCAAAACTCATAAGAACGTTAAGGGACATGTCTAAGATCAAATTAGGTCTATTTCTAATGTATTTTCAGTTCATTTAAATGCCCAAACAGCCCCAAACAATTTCAGAATCGGAAATTTTGTTCAAATTGAAAATATGAAGAGTGTAGGGGTGTTCTTACCTCAAATCCGAACCAAAATCAAGATGCAATGGCAGAATCTTGTAGTATTCCTTTAGAGCTTTCCAATGATATGAAGAACTCGAGATTTAGCCAAGTAGATTGAGAGAAATCTTAGAGAGAAGTTTTTAGAGAGAGAGGCTCTCAAATTTTCAAGAATCAGATTTTTGGGGAGGATGCCAAGAATGAGCCATTTCAGCCCTTTTTACCCTCGTTATTAAATCTGATTTTCAGCCCCAATTTAGCAAAATACTGTTTACCCTTAATGAAAGCCATATTTACCCTTGTTGGTCCTATTTTGCATTTTAAATGCAAGAAATACCAAAGAGGTATTTCTTTTTGCTAGTACTTGTCTTTTTAGACTAAATTAATTATTTTAGTCTATCTTTATTATCTTCAAGTCTTTAATTCCTCTTTCAATTAGCTAAATTTAATTGTTTAAATTTATTTTAACTAATTTAAGAAAGTTCCCTTAATTAAGTATAACTTAATATAATCAATTACATACAAGATATATATTTCACATAATTTCACAATTAGGCAAAATTACTTAAATATCCAAAGTTTGTTGCCATAATTTATAGTTTATAAATTACAGGCTGTTACAGATCCTGCCGAAGTGACTACTCCAAAAAAGCACTCGTACTTGGTTCTGACAATCGTCCACCAGTCGTCCTTTACTTTGGTGATTATGAGAACTGGAGAATGTGATTCTTAAAGTTTATCAATAATCATGAACTTAGGGACTTGATGATCTTATCCCTAAGTGAAGGTCGGGTGTCTTTTGGAATGTGACTAATGCAAGAACTGATCATAATCCAGAAATAAAGGAAGTCAAAAAACCCAGTGAGCAGAAGAGAATAGTCGAAGCTGATAGGCAGAATGATACTTACTTAACTCAAGCTCTTATCTTCTGGGGTTAATAGCTCTATAAATAGTGAAGACTCTGGAAAGATGATCTGGGATGAACTTGAACAACAAATGCAAGGCACCCAGTTAGGAGATAGTAGAATATTTGAAAATGTGATAAGTCGTTTGGACATGTTTCGAGCAAAGGAAGGAGAGACCACTGAAACCATCTACAAACGTTTTTGCTCAATTCTGAATGAGCTTAAGAATAATGGAGTTCACAAGACAGGAGAAATAAATCTTAAGTTTCTCAAGAACTTAGTTCCCGAATGGTAAGAGTATGGAAAATTCGTAAGACGTACGAATGAGATAAGTGAAGTAAACATTCATGTAGTCATGGAAAGCTAAAAGGAATATCAAGATGATGCTGAAGAAAAGCTACCTCTAAGGAAGAAAATTGCCAAGCTGGAAAGTAGAAAGACAATCTCTTCAGACCCTCTGGCACTAGTTTCAAATAAAAAGACAAAGTCTGAAAGGAAGGACAAATCTAGGATTCGACATCACTCATCAAAACCCTCTGAATCTGATTCGTCATATAGTGACTATGACTCTGCTAGAACTGACCCTGATGTGAAGAATCTTAACAAGTCTCTATCTAATCTCGCTAACTCCCTCAGCAAGGTCTCTCTGAAAGGCAGATCCTCCAACAATCAACTCAGATTTGGCTCAGGATCTAGACGTAGAGAAAGTTATAGACGTGATAACTATCGAAGGAGTGACCGACTTAGTAGAAAAAGAGAGTCAAGGAGAAAGAGAGATAGAGGTGAAAGGAGAAGTCGAGAAAGACATGAGAGGAAAAAGTAGAGAGCAAGAAGAAAAGCAAGAAAAAGAGAAAGAAAAATGATGACAAGGGTAAGAATGAAGAAACATGGAAGGAATGCTTTAAATGTGGAGAATATGGACACTTTGCCCGTGAATGTCCCAAGAAAGTTCCTCATGATGTAAGTTACTATGAGAAAAAATTGTTGTTAGCCAAACAAAAGAAAGAAGGCAAGGCTCTTCTGGCAGAGGAAAACCATTGGCTTGAGGAATCAAGTGATGACGAAGTACCTGAGGAGCGTCGTCTATGATACATTGGTGAACACTTCCCAACTCCCGAGTATCCCAACCATCATGCAGCCCAACCAGACCAAGTGTGCATCATGGCAAATGACAATGAAGATCAGGTTTGTAAGGCATCCGAGGTATGTTGCACTTCTCTCAATAAACTCCATGAGTCTAAACTATCAAATCTTTCACAAACAATTTTTGACTTAAAAACTAAACTGAAAGAAGAAAAGGAGAAAAGTAACATGTTTGAAAAATATTGGAATAGAGAGTGCAATAATTATATCAAATTTGATCAGGAGAGAGCAATTGATGCAATACTAAAAACAGAACTTCAGTCGTCTCTAACCAAGACAAGTGACACTGTAACAATATTAGAATCAATGCTCACAGAATAAAAAAAAATTAAAAATGGTTGAAATTGAAAGTGCTAAAAACCCTAAGTATGAATTGATTTCAGATGAAAAGTGTTGATCTGTATGTCAGGGTTAAGATATTGGAAGATCTTTTTCTAAAACGAGGACAGATAGATAAACCGTTCATATGCATAAGCAAAAAGAAACTCGGTTTTACAATTCAAAGAAAGGCATTGGTTTTGAAAATCCAAAAATCATGGATAAAGTGTCTTATTGTCTGCCTACATTATACAATTTTCAATACATGAAACAAGGTTATAAAACTTTTTTTCACAAATCTTCGGAGGATGCTTTCAAAGAAGAAGAACAAACTACAAAACCAAGAGAAAATTCGTTTAAGCCTTACTTATGATAACATCAATGAAAGTTATCAAAATACTCAATCTGAGTGTTCTGTAGAAAGCATTGAGTGTTACTCGAAAGAGGAATTGACTCCCACGCCAACCTTACCTAAATTTCATCCATATGTTCCTCAACTAGTTCTTGAACATCAAATCCCTGTTTAGAAAACAAACTGAAAAGTTTTCAAAAGGAAGCTGTTGACTCTCAAAAAGAAGCTTCTGATCTTCAAGATGCGAGGGTGCAAAGAAATATGAGAGAGAAGTAAATGAATATGATGAACAAGTTATTCTTTACAAGTGGTTGCTTCAAGATGTTTTTCAAAATTTTCAAAGCAACTCAAAAGATTTTAATCATAAAATTGCGGGACTAGAGGAACAGATTTCAAAAATGACAAAAGATTTTGAGAATGAAAAGAAAGTTTTCTTACGTCGTGAGCATTCTTCAAAATCGATACCAAGTCTTATGATAATGATCTCTCATCACTCCTAAGAATTGTCAAAGATTTAGAAGCTCATATTGATTCTCGTAAGTGTTCATCAATTGAAAATCTTACAGTGCGTAATGCTAAAGGCAAAGAAACACTTGACCTTCCAAGTTTCTTTCAACCTGGTGAAAGTTCCAAAACAAACCAGTTAATTACAAATCCCATAAAAGGAAACTTCAGTTTTCAAAACCTGTCATGAAATGGGTTCCTAAAAGGTCGATTGAAAAGAAACCCGAAAATCCTAAAGTTGCAAAAGTCAAAAAGGTCACCGAATCCATCGTCAAATGGATTCCTAAAGGAACTGTTGCTAAAGGCACCATTCAAAAATGCGTTCCTAAGGTTTCCTGATTACTCCAAAGGTTTCTGTACATTTTGGTACATAACCCGATCTTCGGTAATGGTTTCTGCTTACTCTAAGGAGAACCTGATTTTATCTCACTGGCTCATGTACATCATGTACTTGCCCCGCGCATTCATTGCATTTTTTCAAGTCCATAATATTAAGTCACACCAAATATTCTTGCATTCCAGGAGAAACTCGCTTGGGTTATGGACTCTGGGAGTTCTCGACACATGACAGGTAAGAAGGAGCTTTTGTCAAACTTTGTGGCAAAACAATGTGGTCAAGTTCGCTTTGGGAATAACGACTATGCAACCATCGTTGGTTATCGTGATCTAGAACTTCAGAACATGAAAAAGTGGAATATGTGGAAGGTTTGGGACACAATTTGTTCAGCATCGACCAATTCTATGATAAAGGACTTGAAGTTACATTTCGAGCTTCATCCTGCATTGTGCATAACAAAGGAGTCGAATTATTAACTGGCTCACGAGATTCGTCTCTCTAGATCATTGATGCATCCACAATCGAAGTGAAAGACAACATATGTCTATTCACAAAGTCCAACACCATGATTCCTGGTTATGGCACAGGCGGTTGTCTCATTTGAATTTTGACAACATCAACAAGCTTGTGCTAACTCGTTTAGTAAAGGGTCTTTCTCCGCTGCGTCACTCAAAGGAATATCTATTTGATGCGTGTGAAAAAACGAATAAATGACAAAGTCATCACCATTCAAATCTAAGACCGAGGCCTCAACAAAAGTACTATTGAACTGCTCCATATCGACCTCTGCGGCCCAATGCAAGCTGAATCTAGAAATGGCAAGATTGTATGATTTCTTCACCAAGTTTTTGCAATCCCATTACTGTATACTGTTTGACATCGTCAATCACAGTCTATATTGCATATCTCATGGCCTTAACTCTGCTAGCTTGGCTTTTCACCAAATGTTCCATTCTTTTCTCTTCCGCAGCCACTTCATTTATGGTGGGTTCGTCTTCCATGAACTAGTGACTGTCGTTAAATCCAAAAGACCCAAGACATACAACAATGATTTCTTCAGTTGATACTTCACGCCTGCATCGACCATTCCGATGATATAGATGAAAGACCAGAAGCTGATTGCTATCTGTGTCATGCTGTTACATCCACCAAGATTAGACCCGATAATCCCAACATTGTTCCATTGCCTTTTCTTCTGCCTTTGATTCAAAATGTGACTATGAAAAAAGAGAGTAAAGGAGTACATGAGAGTGCATTACTTATCCATGTTTCCATCAGATCGACAGGATCTACTCAGGATGATTCCATGAGTGTTGCGAGCAGTAATAGAGCGAGTTCTGGTGATGAGGGGGATGAAGTTGAACACCTGAGTGAAAGCAAAGAATCTGAAGGAGCTGAAACGAGCAAATTTTTGGAAATGGGCACTCACTCGGTCATCAATTGTAGATGCTAGGAAAGCACAGGCAGCAAGATTTGCCAATAAGATTCAAGAAAGAAAACATGTCGAGGCTCTTACTGCACCTCGCGAATCTGAGGGTGCTGAGAGAATTGGTGGTGAGAAAGAGGGTGAGAGATCCTACACCACAAACAGCCAGGCACAACCCACTCAAAAGGCTACTACCCCAGTACACCAAACGCATACCCCACCCACCTACTCTGTTCCCTCTCAACAGGGAACAGTTTCATCATTTCACGGGGAACAAGCATATACTCTATCGGCACCAGCATATCTATTTGCACCTCACTTGGAGGTTGCAGATATTGAATTACAGAGGCCACTGCCCCAGCCTCTGGAACATCATTGCGCACATCGAGTGTAGGACCACTTGATGATAAATCTTTTTTTAGGACACGTTCCATTGGGTCTGGGGCCAATGCTCCAAATTCCCATCATCTTCGTGACTGATATGATCCGAACCATGGGCAAAGAAGATGTGGATCCAAGTGAACTTTAACATTAATGCTATAAACCAGGATATTATCAAAATAGACCATGACAAACTTACCAATGTACTCTAGTAAAACATGATTCATTAACCTCATGAATGTACTTGGAGCATTAGTTAGTCCAAAGGGCATAACTAACCACTCGTACAAATAAAAATTTGTTTTAAAAGTTGTTTTCCATTCATCACCTTCATAAATTCGAATTTGATGATAGACACTTTTCAAATCAATTTTTGAGAAGATCTTAGCACCATGCATCTCATCCAACATATCATCTAACCTTGGAATAGGGTAGCGATACTTTATCGTTATTTTGTTGGCTCTAAAGTCCATACACATTCTCCATTCACCTGACTTCTTGGGTACCACAATGACCGGTACAACACATGGACTCATGGATTCTCGAATTCTTCCTCTTGAGAGAAAATCCTCCACTTGCCTTTGGATTTCATTGGAGCATTATTTTCGGAAACTTGACTTGGATCCACATCTTCTTTGCCCATGGTTCAGATCATATTAGTGACGATGTCGGAACCTCCGGATCTGTACCTCCCTCGGGTAGGGAAGAAATGACGGAGGGAAATTTTGCCAAGACCTCATCATTACCAATCTTGAGCGTAGGTCTCCCCTCTGTTCAGGTAACTATAAAAGAGGTGGTGCAAACAGAAAGTCTACGTGACTCCGGCAACGCCATTTTTCCTATTCACGTGCCCTTTGAAAGCCTTCCTGGCATTTATGACACCAAGGTCGATGTTGGGTCTGGTGAATCCTCTAATCAAGGCGAATCCGCTCCCAATCTCGCTCCTTACATAACCCATGACAGACTTGAACAAGTGGTCAATACAATCATGCAGCTTATCCATAGATTTGCATGCTAAGATTGATCAACTCGCTCAATATGTCATGTTTACGGACTCTGAAACTGTAAATTTTGTTGGAGTTGTGTGAAAGCAAACAGTCTCTGAAATCAAAGAGGAAATGACCTCTTAGATCTCTGCAAACACCTAGCTTATGATGCAAGTATTCTCTAGTTTTGACTCGCGTCTCTCAGCAATTGAAGCATCCTACCTACTCTAGGCTCGAACCCACAAATGCAAACATGATGATTTAGATGGCTCTGATAATCATGGAGGGGAAAGCAAGCGTCAGGAAAAGGAAGCACAAAAGTTGAAAAAGCTGAGGAGTTGGACACACAAAAGTTCTCTGAAAATGACGAAAACTGTCCTTAAGAATCTAATGATGAAGATTTGATTGGTGAAAGTGAGGACACTGTACCATTTATCGATTATCCGTTAGAAGGAGAGCCCATCGTTAGTAAAGATTTGAGTGTGGAATCTAGGTCTGATTCTGAAATAAGATTTCCGCTAAATTGGTCTTCTTATCAAGAGATAATAGAGTTTGAGGAGATGTTCTCTGAGCCGAGTGCTGAAATTGAAGTCAATCTAGAGGCTGAAAAGGATTCTCTCGAAAAGAACACTTATCAATTTGTAAAACCTGAGAATGTTGATTCTGACAATGATATGATTACTGATTTTGAAAGGTTGAGGGTTGCTAGTGAAACTGGAAAGATTTTTCCCAAAAAGTCAGAAATTGCTGAAATTGTGAAAGAAACATCAGAACAAAGACCCTCAGGTGAAGAACAATGGAATACTTCACAAAGTATTACATTGTCTGATGATCCTGTTAACAAATCAAAGGATGTGTCCTCTGCAGATTGTAATGTCAGAAAAGAGTCACAACTTCCTTGATCATCAGACCTCCTGAGCCTCAACGTCAAACTAATGTGGTAGACAGTTTTGATGGTGATATTGGTAGGATTTTGATGGAAGAGAATGACTGTGAAGAATAAAGTCAAGGCCACAATCGAACATCTTCTAAAAGCATCAACAAGTAAAATGAGACAAAGAAAAACGAAAAGAAGCCAACTCACTTGGCATATCTTAATAACGAGACGATAAATTATGAATTTTTGGAAGACCAAATTCTTAAGATATTTGTAAAGGGTGAGTTGTATGAGATTGATAGAGACATACTAATGCTATCTGACGAACTATCCAAGGGTGCTCAAGCTAACTACACTAAGAGAATGTTGAAAAAGGACAAAGGCTGGATAGTGCTAGATGGTGCTCGATCAGAACATAGAACTGTGCGGATAATGGAGGTTAAAAGCAAGAAGATTGCAAGAGTTAACATGGCTGAGTGGATGGTTAAGCGCACCGACGAAGAAGTATATTGGTTTGTTGAGTCAGATCTACATTACCTAGAATTTGAGGACATTGAATTTCTATACGATCATTATTCAAGAAAAGAAAATCATCACTGGGGTCGGGTTTTATTCATTGCTGCTTTGTTGCGTTGTATATTTAGACAAATAGTAGTGATGTATTTCAAAGACTTTTCAGATTGCAGCCGAGCTAAAAGCAAAAAGAGTTTATCTGAATCGTCCAAATGCTTCTCTGCCTGGTCTCAAGGAATATCGAGAGTTGACTGTTCTTAAGGAGCCAGAGCATGGAATTGTATATCTTGATCGAAGAAACCGAAAGCGATTGATGCAGATGTCTGAATTAGATGCTTTTTCTGATGGAACTCTAAGGCTGATACAGAAATTAATAAATGATGAATTAGATGAAAGCTACAAAAGACCCCCGAAGATCTCTCATGAAGATGTTTTGTTACTGGCTGAACATATGATATGATAACTTCAATTATCGGTTGACTAAACGGTTAATCATTCATAACTTCATGGTAGACGTTGATATGATAGACCCTCCGGACATATGATCTCAAAGGGGGAGATTGTTGACATTATCTTAGTTGTGATATATGTACAGGGGTTGTTTTGTCTTTTATTGATCGTTAGAAGTAGAGGGACTTCAATGTATTTATTTAATAGTCTTTATCTATGCATAGTCTAGGTTTTTCTTATAAGGTAACCTTTTGACTATCTTGCAATATACGGCGACTAAGCATTGTGCAAATTCTCTCCAAGTAAAGGTCTCATTCTCATTCCAATCAATATTCTATTATTCCTTTATGATTGTCATCATTATATGATTGTTGAGTGTCAATGTAATGATGTATATATATATATATATATATATATATATATATATATATATATATATATATATATATATATATATAAAACAAAGGTGGTTTATTAAAACTTTCTTAAAATAGTATGTTTTAAATTTAAAAGGTGTTTGAATTGTTAATTGTATATTTTAAGAAAAGAATAGTTATTAATCCAAAGATAATGCAAAGATGGAATTGAATTCGATTTTTTTTCGGGAAAAAGGTTTCTAAGTTTGGAAAGTGTTCCTAAATTTCGAGTTTACGAACTTTATTTAATTTAAGAACGATATTGGACATAATTTCTCCAATTAATGGTAGATGGTTTTTGGTAATTTTTAAATGGCAAGATGAAAATGAATTATGGTTTATTTATATGATTTATTGCTTTATTTATGTTTGTGACATATCCGAGCCTTGAGACCCATTGTTTGTGATGGTTGTTTATTTAATCCTAATGTTTGCTATTTTTATATTGGTTATTTTTGGGACGGCTTGCGTGCCATTGGAATCCTAGTTTTATGATGTAATATGTAATAGGTTAGAAAATAGAAAAATGTATTTAGATTAAAATTATGTAAAATTATTGGCGAAAATATCCATCAAGAAAGGAGTTTAATTATAAAGAACGCTCGGAGACATCTTCGGATGCTGAGGCTAGTGGGAGCTGAAAGAGTTCAACCTTCTTGCATTGTGTGTTGATTTTATCCCTTAGGTTTTGGCACAATTGGTTTGTCCGTATGGCTTTCGAAAACCAATTTATTTCGGCACGACTATGTCACCCCATGGGCGTGTGTTTTATTTCTTTATGCTTTATATATATCTGTGTGGTTGTGGTGATAAGTAGATAGATAAAGGAATTAAAACTACAATCATTTTTGATGAAAAATCAAAGTTTTTAAATGGAAATTTAAATTGGAAACTCTAATTATTTTGTCAATTGCTAAGGATGACATTTTTTTATGAAACTGGTTTTTTAAATAAAATGAGATCTATTTTAAAATGTCATGTGATCAAATAGTCGAAATATTTTTAAAACTGGTATATTAACTGGATTGTTTGACATATTAAGTGGTGTCTAGGATAGTCACGCTCAGGTTGTGGTTGTTGGATTATTCGAAAGGTTTATAACCGAATGAATACCTACCGCCCCCTCCCCACTACCCAAACTGACCGGGCTGGTCACTACTTCTTGGTAAGAGACTGGTGATAAACCCAAATTATAAATCTGACACAACACAACATCCATATGGTGGCACTCAGAGTGACCGATCGTCGTAAGTAGGTTCAGCCTCCGTTGGGTGCTTACGTCACCAAATCGGAAAGCTGTGAGCTGAGCATTGCGGATCCTAAGTGTGAGACTTGGGCTAGTGACTTGCAGTTGTTATATGGTGTGTGTTAGTGGTGGTTGCTCAGTAAGACTGTTGCCCAATGTGTGGATGAGATTAAACACGATAAGTTTAAGAAATTGAAAATCTCATATTATCTAAAAGTTACAGGAATGTTGTAATTGGTTATAAGTTTCCTGCCTAAGTAGCTTACTCATGTAGGTTCGGCCTCCGTTGGTTGCATGAATAAGTAAAAGAGTTCTTAGGATTAATAAATCGTTTTCTAAATTTTGGGTTATTGATTTACTAATGGTTAACAACAACAACAACAACCACAACAACAACAACAACAACAACAATAACAACAACAATAACGTCAATATCCTTCCTCCATCTCCTCCTTTGCAAGTCCTCCCCAAATGGTGTTGCTACTTTGAGGTCCAGTCTGAACAAGGAAAAACTCGAAAGAAATAATTTCCTGGACTGGGAATGAAATCTGACGATTGTTAAGCGAAATTCGTATGTTCTAGAAAGGGCATTAGGACATGCTTCCGCAGAGACTGCTACAATTGTGGAGAGGAATTTCCACAAGAAACACTCTGAGGATGCGGTCGATGTTGCTTGTCTATTGCTAGCGACCATGAAATCTGCGCTGCAAAGTAACCATATGGATGTCCCTGCTTACCAGATGTATCGCCAGCTAAAGGATATGTTTTAGACTCAGGCTCGAACTGATGATATAATACGACTAGGGCTTTGAACACCTACAAAATGGCAGAAGGAACAACTATCGGAACCAATGTGCTGAAGATGAAGAAGGCTTATCGGGATCATCTTAGCATACTTGGGTATCCCGTTTCACATTACGCATCTGATTCTCAATTCCTTATCAAAGGATTTTAAGCAATTTGTAATTAATTACAATATGCATAATATGGAGAAGATGATCAGTGAGGTACATCAGATGCTCCAGACTGTTGAAGAGAGAGCATGGGTCTGAAGTCTTCTGAAAAGCCTAAAGATGTGCTGATGGTCAGAAAGGGGAGAATTAAGAAGAGAGGAAAAGGAAAGGGGCGGAAGGGAAAGCAAGTTCCTAAGCCGGAGGCCAAAGCTAAAGAGCAGCCGAAGCCTAAGACCAAAGAAGTCAAAGCCAATGATGACAAATGTTTTGAGTGCCAGGAAACTGGGCGCTAGAAGAAGAATTGTCCTAAATACTTGGAAAAGGGTCAGGGTTGACCGCACTGAGACTTCGAGTATCTGAATCATTCACTTTTATTGTTCTTGGATATGTGATCGCCAATTGAACAAAGTTTTATGCATAGTATCTGTAATGACTAAAGAGAAGTGAAAAGAGATGACAAGACCAGTGGGAGCATAGAGACATCTTAGAGAATACTCTGCTGGACACTATTTTGTTTATGTTATCAATAGCTTATCATGGTGTAATAAACAATTTTATAGTTGAATTTCTTGCAAGTAATTTTACAATAAATAAAGTAATTTTTGGAGTTAAAAATTTATTGCTTGAATTCGTATTGTTTAAAATTATTTAGTCATGATTATAGACTATTGATTTAAGTGGAACTTGAATAGTAACTTGTCAATAATGATTGGCCAAGCTAGTAGTGATATTCAGATAAAAAAAGGTTACTATGTTGTTGTGTAATACTGGTGAAGTTGTTAAGGTGTTCAAATGTAGTTTCAACAAACTTATTGATTCTTGAAAATTAGTTCGAGAGACTGTATGAGTTGAATATTCAACCGTAATTATATAGATAAAACTAATAAAATGCAGAATTAAACGTAAAGGAAATACAGATGAAGCTTATTTCACTTAATTTGTCAGAAACAATTAAAGACTTGATAAGTCAGGATTGTTTAGACATGAAGTAATCGCATTTTATAAAATTACATGTGAAATGTATACAACTTGTGTGATGGTTTAGTCAAGTAATAGCCTTTGACTTGTTTAAACAATCGTCGACAAACTTGACGGAACACCACAACGAAATGTTGTAAGTAACCAACTGCTAGTGGTTATTGATACATATCACAAAAAAAAAATTGAACACAAAGTTATTAAATTAAGATATCTTGTTAAGATAAAAAGAAAACTGCATACTGCCAGCCTCAAGATTAAACATCTAAACGTATCACTAGTAGGAATTAATCTGAATTGCTAAAGCTTCTAAATTTTAATCCTGGTGTCTTTATGTGTGATTTACTAGTTCTCTGAGATAACGGATATAAACTTAAAAAGAGATTCAGAATGGATCTGAATAATATTACAAGAACTTGTAACAAAGAACTAGTGAAATTTTTAAAAGATAATTGGCAATAAAGTTAAGTCAGTTAACTAAAGAACACTCCCAATGTCATCATGTCTGAATTTAATTTTTTTGATAGATCACATGACCATCACTTTTGATAAAGGAACAGTAGCATTAAGTGATGGAAATCATGTTGTGTTTATTGAGATAAAGGAGATCAACATGATTCTTTAATGTTGTTCTATTTTGCAAGTTTTAGAAATTCGAGAATAAATTTGAAGTTATTCTAAAATTACCCATAGTTGTTTGTTGTCGTGGGAACCACAACGAGACTTAAAAGGCTACTGTGAGATTTTGTTGATATTCATGGTGATAAATATGGCAAAGGCTGAACCAGATTCACATGTATTTGTTGCGAACAAATATTGCATAGACCCACCGATTGAAACCACTTTGTGGATCATAGTCATGAGTCGTCTCAAAAAGGTAATCCTTAGTACATAACATGTCTACGTGCTTTAGTGCGGGGACCGCTATATGCTTGGCCTAACCTCACATCATTCATAACTGGGTGATCATAACGGTTCGAGGATGGATGCAGTGGGAGCCGTCTTGGAGGCCTAGATAGTCAAGATGAGATTTGCATCTTCTTTTAACTGAGAAGAGATATTTTTGGTCCCTCGACATATACTAAAGGAATTGCATGTCCATGCTCGGACATAACTGATGTGTTCTACTCTGTCTGCTACGTGGGATCAGGAAGTCGAGAAACATAATCGTGTTTGTTACGGTTGATCTAATCCATGCCTAGCTTTCACATTGAAAATCACGATACATGGGATATAACCCAAATTGTTTTTTTGGAATGTCGTTTTCAGACATGGTACGTGGAATTATATTGGATTATTAATTTATTTGATATTGTGCTGGCCGAATAGAATTCCGATTAGTGGATTATACGTGCCGAAATTGAGTTATACGTGGAACCGGGTTATTAATTTGGTGGATTAATTATATTTATGAGATCATGAGATTTATGGGTTGAATTGATATAAATATTGAAACTACGTTATCGGTTTGGTTAACCGGACCGATTTTTCTATTATTTTCAGTTTGGTTAACCAAGCCGGAAAAAAACTTCGGTATAGGTTCACGATTTCGGTGACAGCCGGTTAACCAAAAAACCGAAATAAATTTAATTTTATATATTTTAACTTTTATGCTTATAAATATTAAATTTATCTCAACAATAATTTAAAATTATAACTTATCTATTAGTATACATTAATTTTTAAATTCAAAACAACGTAATTTAAAAAATTATAAAATTGTTTTCTTTTTTTTTTTTATTAGAATTTTAAAGATAATGTCTAATCTTTTAAAGATACTATATAGATAATTCGTAGTTTTATTCATAACTTTATTATCTTAGACATTTTTAGTTTTTAGGAACTAATTTTTGAAGTTTCTTAATTTAAAAATTAGTAATAAATAAAAAATGGTTAATTGGTTAACCGATTAACCTAACCGAAAAAACGGGTTAACCGACGGTTTTTTAGGTTTAGGTTTAGGTTCACGGAATCATCGAACCGGTGTCTCCGGTTAACCATCAGAAATGCGGTTTCGGTGCGGTTAACCATCCATGAACAACCCTAAATAAAGGTAAGATGGTTTGATTTTGTTGGAATTAATCAGGTTGTGGACTGTGAATTCGTGGAACTAGCCTAAAGGCCTGTTGGTATCTGTTATATAGTGTTTTTGTAAGTTATTTCAGCTGAAACGTTGATTTTGGGGTTGTTTTTGCCCCTAGTCGGCAATGAAAGGCGAACACAGGAGACCTGCTCGCCCGGGAGCGCGGTCACGATACTCTGATCGTGGACGCGATGAGTCCTATGGCGGTGCGGGGTCGAGTACGGCCGAGATCATAGAGCGCGGGCCATGATGCTCAATGTGGCCGCGATGGTCGAGGGCAGGCCACAATCAGCCTTTTTGCGCCAGAAATTTGGGTTTTAGGTTTTGGGGTCCGTTTGGGGTCACTTTTGGAGGTTCGGTTCAGTTATGGGATTGGTATATTAGTCTATTATGGCTATCTGTTGGTCTATATAGATATTTTGGGGAACTTGTGTGTTTTCAAGAACAATCAAACAGTGATTCGGGTCGAGATTTCTGATTAGAAGGGTCTGTGGATTGATTAGATAAACGGGTGAGTACTTGAGTTCTTCTCCAAACGCACGCCTCTTTTACGAGTTTTAGTTGTGTAGCTATTTGTGTATGTGTTGTGTATTTCGTATGAGACAAGGACGTGAACCACATGTATGATTCTATTCTTATTATATGTGTTTCATGTGCAGGAGATGAGAACCATTCCAGGGCATCTGTGATGAGTTCCATATGGTATGTTACTCGAGGACTGTACAATACTACGTTGATACATTTAATAAGAACTCCCAGTTACTCAGCATATAGATACAGAGCGGCGGAAGGCCATGCTTTTATCCATGGATTACGATATGATATTCGTGAGTTCGTTGGGTTACATGATACTCCTACCTTTGCCAAAGCATTGGAGATGGCCCGTATGCGGGAGCGAGAGATAGAGAAACAACGGGAGCAGCCGATTTCCCAACGACAACTAACGGGGACTTTTGAGCAGTCCTCGAGTTATTGGAGGTACCCCAGAGACACCCCTTAAACATCGGCAGCCAAACCAGTGGTGATTTCCGAGTCTGGGTTCGGAGAAGAGGAGAGACGGAGACCGAGACAGGGGCAGGGATCAGAGATCTAGGGGATCAACATAGAGTCAGCTGTCAGGTGGAAAGAGTCAGATGCAGAGCTCTAGATACAGTGCACCGAGTAAGAGCAGTATGGGATACGGGTCTCGGGCTTCGAGCTACCGTGTTGACAGTTCTTTTGGGGATTGAGAGTGCCCGAGATGTCGTCATCGTCACACTGGGATGTGTACGTTTGATTTACCCAGGTGCTATCGGTGCGGTGCGGTCAGCGAGGGCATTCTGCTGCCACGTGTTTGGCTAAGGAGCCTTTATGCTTTCGTTGTGGGAAGCCAAGGCATATGTTTCGTAATTGCCCCGGTGCAGGATCAGTGATACCACGGGCTAGTTCCAGTGTGACCAGGGCAGAATCGTCATCATCCAGCTGTCGTGATACTATTCTTAGGGCTCGGGGTCGATTGTTTTAGGCGACTGACGAGGAGGCTCAGAATGCTACAGACGTTTCTGGTACATATATTTTGAACGGGCTTTGTGCACATGTTTTATTTGATTCTAAAGCAGGCAACTCGTATGTGTCTGTGATATTTTGTGTGTATTATTTTTGATCTTTAACTATACTACATGTTCCTTTGATTGTTAAGAGATTGGATGGGAGTACTATGTTATTGAGTCGTGTGTACAAGGATTGTGTCTTAGAGATTGACACCCCTTAGTTTCAGATTGATCTGTTGCCAATTGAGATTAGCAGTTGTGACGTTATTGTGGGTATGAATTAGATGACTACCAGACAAGCTGGTATTTTCTGCGCTAAGAAGATGATTCGCAAACCCATTTCTAACAGTGAGGGTGTCACAGTGTACGGGGAACGACGCAGAGGTGAGATTGGGATTGTTTCTATGGCCAGAGCTCAGAGATATGTTTGTAAGGGATGTGAGACCTTTCTCGCTTATGTTGTTGACACACGGAAAGAGAAGAAGACTATAGAGGATACACCAGTGATTAGAGAATTCTCTGATGTATTCCCAGATAAGTTGTCTTGGTTATCGTCAGATCTCCAAGTAGAGTTTCGTATCGATCTTGTTCCTGGAGCGTTGCCTATTGCTAAGACGCCTTACAAGCTGGCACCTACAGAGAAAGATGGCTCTATGCGAATGTGTATAGATTACAGAGAATTGAATAAAGTGAATGTGAAGAACCGTTATCCGCTTCCATGTACTGATGATTTGTTTGATCACTTCAGGGTTCAAGTTACTTCTCAAAGATAGATTTTAGATCTGGATACCACCAGCTGAGAGTCAGAGATGAGGATGTACCGAAGACAGCGTTCTGGACGCATTAAGGACACTATGAGTTTCTCGTGACGCCATTCGGATTGACTAATGCACCTGCAGCCTTTATGGATTTGATGAATAGATCTATGTATGATAGATTCGTCATAGTGTTCATTGACGATATCTTGATCTACTCGAGAAGTGCCGAGGACCAAGAGCATCACTTATGAGAGGTTTTGATTGTGCTGCGAAAGGAGATACTGTAAGCTAAATTCTCCATATGTGAATTCGGGTTGAGAGAGGTACAGTTTATGGGGCATGTGGTGAGTGTTGAGGGTATCAAGTTGGATTCTGCGAAAATTGAGGCAGTGATGAGTTGGGAGCCACCGAAGACAGTGCCAGAGGTACGTAGTTTTCTAGGTATTGTCGGGTATTATAAACGCTTCATCCAGGACTTTTCGAGAATTGCCATGCCGTTGACGAGATTGACACAACATCTCGTACCTTTCTAGTAGTCCGAGGAGCAGGACCATGCATTTAGGGAGTTGAAGACCTGACTAGTGATAAAGTGGCAGTTATGCCGATCGTCGTCTGACAAAGCTTGAGTTCAGGGTTGGTGACCGAGTTAGGTTGAAGGTATCATCATGAAAGGGGTAATCAGATTCAGACACCGAGGTAAGTTGAGTCTGCGATATATTGGACCATTTGAGATTACTGCCTGGGTCCGGGATCAGGCTTATAGATTAAGATTGCCTAATTAGTCGGCATACATGATACCTTCCATGTCAGTCATTTAAGGAAGTGTCTCGGGTTCGACTCCCGTCGGAGGCATGTTAAAATTTAGGTGGTGAAAGCAAGTCTTCGGGTAAAATAAGTAGTTTAGGAGTTGGAGTAGGATAGTTTGTCGTTTAAAAAAAATTACGGAAGTGTCTAGCTAAAAGACGATCAGTATGTCCCATTATCTGATATTACAGACGATGATCAACTGAGGTACACTGAGCAACCTGATGTGATTACTGACCAAAAAGTGAAGCAGCTGGGGAATAAAGAGATTGCTTGGGTACTCGTTCAGTGGAAACATCATAAGGGTACCAACGCTACCTGGGAGCCTGAGACAGAAATGAGAAGCGGATATCCCTGGCTGTTCCAGAGTTCGAGTTAGATTTCGGGACGGAATCTCTTTAAGACGGGAGAATTTGTAACATCCCATTTTTAGACCTGATACGTGGAATTATATTGGATTACTAATTTATTAAATATTGTGTTGGTCAAATAGAATCCCGATTAGTGGATTATACGTGTCGGGATAGAGTTATACGTGGCACCAGATTATTATTTTAGTGATTAATTATATTTATGAGATCGCGAGATTAAATGGGTTGAATTGATAGGAATATTGAAAATACGATATCGGGTTCGGATTTACGGGTATTGGGTTTCTAAAATTAGAAAGTATATATAGACTTTCTTTGAATCCTTGTTTCCTCTCTTTGCCAAAAATAGAAACAAGTGTGAGTGTGGGTCTGTTGCTGGTGCAGGAACAGGAAGAAACCAATAGAAATCTTCAAGAATTGTTGCTGAATCTATCTTCAACCTCCTCCATTTGTGTTCTTGAGGTAATAAAGGTATGAGGGTTTAATTTTGTTGGAATTAATCATGTTGTGGTCTGTGAATTCATGGAACTGGCCTAAAGGCCTGTAGGTATCAGTTATATAGTGTTTTTGTAAGTTATTTCAGCTAAAACATCGATTTTGGGGTTGGTTTTGCCCCTGGTCGGCCATGAAACACGTACAGGGAGACCTGCTCGCCCAGGAGCGCGGTCACAATCCTCTGAGCGCGGCCACGATGAGTCCTGTCATGGTGCGGGGTCGAGTACGACCGAGATCATGGAGCGCGGGCCGCGATTGTCAGTGCGGCGGCGATGAGTTGAGCGCGACTGCGATCCCGAGCCCGCAATGATTCGAGTGCAGACTGCGATCTACTTAGTTGGGCCAGAAATTTAGGTTTTAGGTTTTGGGGTTACTTTTATGGGGTTCGGTTCAGTTATGGGATCGGTATATGAGTCTGTTATGGGTATCTGTTGGGCTATATTGATATTTTGGAGAATTCGTGTGTTTACAGGAACAATCAAATAGTGAGTCGGGCCGAGATTTTAGATCAGAGAGAGGGGTCAGTGGATTGATTAGAGTGAGTACTCGAGTTCTTTTCCTAAAACGTGCCTCTTTTACGAGTTTTAGTTGTGTAGCTATTGTGTATGTGTTGTGTACTGTATGAGACAGGGACGTGACCTCAGTTATGATTTTATTCTTATTATATGTGTTTCATGTGCATGAGATGAGATCCAATCCAGGGCGTCCGTGATGAGTTCCATACGGATTGTTACTCGCAACGGGTGATCGCGCAGGCTGACTGTTCCTAACCGACATTCGAGGGTATATATACAACAGGGGCCTGTAGTTGGGTCGCTCCTAAGCTATAGGGATTTTCTAGCACTGTAGTGTGCGGTTTGTTAGCCGGGAAAGTGTCCCCACAGGGATTGTTGTTAAGCACAAAAAGGCCTCAGTCAAACCTGTTCTACATCTGAGGGGGAGATTTATAATCAAACCTGTTGATGCATTTGAAGGTTGAATTTAAGGCCTGTTATATGCCTTATTGAAACCTGAAAATGATTTGCAATATCAGTCTAAAGCTGTTCTATATGTTGCATGTGTTGCAACTAAGACAGTTTGTCCAAGCTGCTCTGTCTGCAGAACAGGCTGGACATAAACTGTCTACGCTGCTCTACACTGTTGAGCAGCTTGGGCAATTTTATAGTTTTATGTTCTTTGTGAACAGAACCTGTTCTTTGTGAACAGGCTAAACACTTTATGGAATATGTTTCCAAGTCATCATGTATTGTTTTTGACTACAAGATCAGTTTACAAAGTCGAAGACAAAGTGGAAAACAGAACTGCTCAGCCTGCCCACGCTGTTCTGTAACATGAAGACAAAAGGTTATTTGAAAAAGGGTGACAGACCTTTTTCTTATATCAAAATAGGCCTTTACAAGGAAGAAAGACGCAAAGTTGACATTCCTAAATTAGTTAAAGGCAATGCAACAGTAGACAAAGTGAAAAGACAAAAGTTCTGCACATCTGAAGACAAGTCTGCTTTTCAGAAAAGTGCAGAAAAGGTTATGTTGTCTTTTCATCAAGACTTCTCCTTTTTCATTTCGTCCAATGAAGATGTTTCTCTTAGATCCTCTGATTGGGTATAAAAGGAAGCTTCTAAGGACAGAAAGAAGAGTGAAGAAAGCTAAGTGCTAAAACCAAGAGTGAACGTGCAAGTGTGATTTTCATGCATGCAAGCCTTCTGTGTAAATCAGTATCTGTGTGTCTAAGCTGTTTTACATAAGATGTTCCCTTAAGTCTTGTAAACACAGTGAGTGCTTCTTAGTGAGTGTATTCATTGTATACTAGTTTGAGTTTGTCTTAGACTAGTGAACATACTGTTGTATCTGTCATCTCAGCTTGAACTATTCCGCATTCAAGCTTGTTTGTAATTAACAAATTGTTGATAATACATACAAACATTGAGAAAATAGTGTGTAGTTTTTAAATAGCTGTATTCACACCCCCTCTACAGCTTAAAGCTATATACTTTGGGAACCTCTCGGAACCTACAACTGGTATCAGAGCAGGCTAGAGTGTGTGTCATTCTAGATCTCTCATTCTCCCAAGTTTCCATGGACAACAGTGCTGCAAATTCTTCTTACTATGACAATGGCTCTATGGGCAAACCTCCAAAATTTAATCATCAAAACTTCTCTGGTTGGAAGTGCAGAATGATGCTCTATTTAGAGAATCTGGATGTACAACTGCCAGAGATAGTGACGGAGGGTCCCTATGTGCCAACCTCTGTTACTACCATAACTCCAGCGGTTGAAGGAGCTGCTCCTGAAATCAGGACCTTTGAGAAAGCTAATGCTCAATGGTCTGATGAAGACAAGAGACTGGTGGCTCTGGATGCAAAGGCCAGAAACAATCTGGTCATTTCTCTTCCTGATGATGTGTTCAAACAGGTTGAGAAAATGAAGACAGCAAAAGAAATGTGGGATACTTTGTGTACTGTCTATGATGGACCCACAATCACACTGGACAACAGGATCAACAATCTTGTTAGACAGTATGAACTTTTCTTTGCTAAACCAAAGGAAACTCTCACTGAAACCTACACCAGGTTTACTGCTTTAGTGAATGATCTCAAAGCTGTTGGGATCACTAAGGACAGTCTCACCCTGGTGAATAAATTTCTGGACATTCTACCTGAAGAGTGGAACTACTTCTCAACAATTCTAAGGAACTCAGATACTATCAGAAGTATGGATCTAGTAAATCTGTATGGATCCTTTTGGAATGATGAACAATCAAGGCAACAAAAGAGAAATGCCTTGGAAATGTCCAAAAGAGGTGCAGCCTTTGTGGCTAATGTGAGACAGCCTGTAAATAAGGTGAGTGATGTGTTCACTCAACCTGATCAACAGGATGATGACAAGGAGGAAGTGTCAGATGAAGAAGATAATGCAGATCTTGTTGAACAAGATGATGAGCAAATGATAGCTATGCTTGTCAAAAGGTTCAACAAGAAAAGGTTTGGAAGAAACATGCTGCAAGGAAATTCAGGTGCTGGCAAAAAGAAGGCATTTGATAAATCCAAGGCTGAGTGTTTCAAATGTGGCAAAACTGGTCATATAGCTGCTGACTGTGTGTCAAAAGCTGTTGGTCAGTCATCCAAACCATACAAGACAAACAAGGATGATGGTTATAGGGTTAAGTACCTTATGGCCATGGCTAAGCTGAAGAAGTTGGAAAACTCAGTGGGTTCCAACCGCCAAAAGGGACTTATGGCAGAGACTTGTGATTGGGAGGAATCTGATTCATCGTCTGATGAAGAAGACAATCAATGTCTGATGGCCAACACTGATGTCCCATCAACAAGCAGCTTCAAACAAGATATGGCTGAAGCTGAAGCTTTCAGCAGCTTAGAGAACTGGAATCCTACTATGATGTATAAGGAAAAACAACCTTCCCAGGTTTGGTACTTGGACAGTGGCTGCTCAGGGCACATGACAGGTTGTAAAGAATTGCTGAGTGAACTCAGGCCTGAAAAAGGGCCAAAAGTCACCTTTGGTGACAATGTACAGGGATCCACTAAAGGATATGGAACTCTTAAAGCTGGTGCTGCAGTGTTCAAAAGAGTAGCCTATGTGATTGGGCTAAAGCATAACCTTGTCAGCATAAGTCAACTGTGTGATGCTGGCTACAAGGTTAACTTTGATGAGCACCTGGGTTACATATTGGCTTCTTAAGGCAAAGTTGTGCTATGTGCTCAACGAAAAAAAGGTGTATATGTTGTGGATATGCATTCTGCTGACCCCACAACTGAAACCTGTTTTCTCACAAGAACAAATGCTGATCTAAACTGGCTATGGCACAGAAGACTGTCACATCTGAACTTCAAGAACATCAACAAACTCTGTAAGAAAGAGTTGGTGACAGGTTTGCCTTCTATGACTTTTGCTAAGGATAGATTATGCA